>JANAVB010016800.1:1851360-2061360 GCA_029216955.1 Iris pallida | reverse complement strand
GACATGTCAGTCATGGCCCCTTCGTGTCCACCAAAATTGGTGTGTCGAAGTATCGTATACAGTGAGAAATGGGGCTCGAGCAACAGGACACAGTGTATGTGTTTGTACAGTGTATTCGTATCCGTTTTGGACACGGACACGACTCGGATTCGTGCTCAGTCCTACTGTCTCGTGATCAGCATGCCAAGGGCTACCCAAATGTGCAATTTGTTTTGAAAAATAATAACTTTTATTCCTAAGTGGCATTTCACCAAACACTGCAATTTAAACACAGATACGTGTCCGATACGGACACCAAACCAAACCTATTTTCTACCAAACTTGACCCACAGTTAGGTTTACCTATATGCATGCAATTATGAAGAGAAAATACAATATTAACTAGGTTTAGGGATATTTACCTATGAGTGCAAAATCCTCAATAATAGGCCTATTTGAATGAAATCTTCCTTCAACTCCTAATGTCCAAAGCTCCACAATTTCTTACTAGCAAGCCATAACTGGTATTCTCTAGTGTAGGGGGTTCCAATGCAAGAAACTAGGCTCAATTTGGAGTCAAATTGATTAAATGGTGAGGGTGTGAAGTTGTAGGGAAATTAGGTTTTTAGTGTAATGGAAAGAGGTTTGAATGAAATGGGGGGGTGTTCATATAGGATGGGGGGTAGGGTTGGCTGGTCATGGGGGGTAGGGGGTAGATATTTAGGATTTATCCACCTAGCAAAACTTAGCCCCTAAGTCTTTGACTAAGGGAATAGATATTTAGGTTTCTAGGAAATATCTAAAAGTAAAATATCTAGATATTTGTAAACTAGATATTTATACCTAAAGCTAACATCCTCTACTTAGTCTTCTAGGTTAGTGACTAATCTCTAGATTAGGGTAAACTAGGTTAGGAGCTAACATGACACTAATCAACTAATTAAATAATAATAATTTACATAAATCCAAATAAATTCTAATAAATTACCAAAAATACCCTTTTGACTAAAAAGTGGTAATTTGATATCCTAATCACTTGGTTAGGCTTACATGGTCATGGTTAGTCTCTAGGTTATGAAATCTCTAGGGTTTACACTAGGGTTACACTAGTAAAATCATAAAGTCACAAGCCATGACTTAGAAAATAGTTTTAATCTAACTAAAAATCACCAAAATTCATAACATGACTAAATCACCATTATTTAATAATAAAAATAATAAATTTTCAAAATATCCCAATTTTAGAAAACTGGGTGTTACAAGTCTACCCACCTTAGAAAAATTTTGTCCTCGAAATTAAGATAGTCGTACTCCTCCTAGGTCAAACCCCAGTCAATCAGAGTCAAAAGATAACATGCAATCATAGTCCTACTGGTCGTGATTCTACAGTCTCGAACAGGCTAACTACACTATCTAGCACATCACAAGCATATCCTGACAGGTACTAATGGAATCATACAACAAGATAAAAAAGAAAGGACAGAAAAGACAAACCTGCTAACCCGTCACCTGCAGCGTTGGTCTCCTCGACCGTTATCGCAAAAGCTCCAACCCTCTGGTGCTGAGCTACAGGTGGCCTAGCACCCTTATAAGGAGGTACAACAGGACAATCCATCTTCTGGTGGGTATCAGACCCACAGGTATAGCAAACCTTCAGCCTCTTCCTATACTGCTCCCTGATGTGTCCCTGCTTCCTGCAGTATGAACAACTGATCGTCTGCGGGTCCTGACCTCGATACTGATGATGCACCTGCTGAAATGGCCTCTGCTGCTGTCGGGGTCCCGGGGCTCTAATTGGCGGGGTCGAATGAGGTAGTGTGGGAGGACGATATGTCTGCTGGTGTAGCGTCGGCACTTTCTGCTGGAAAGCCTGACGCTTGGAGGGTCCCTCAATGTGTACAGAAGTCGGCCTCTTGCAAGACAGAAGATGCTCCTCGATACTCCGGGCTAACTCTAAGCTCTGGTAGTAGTCAGTCATACCGTTCGCCACTATAAGAATGCCAATGTCTGAAACTAGACCATGGTAAAACCTACGCGTCATCTCCTCAGGGTCAGCAACTAGACTAGAAGCGAAACGGCTCAGGCGACTAAACTCTGCCGCATACTCGTCGACAGAACGGTTCCCCTGCTGGATGTTCTGGAATCGTAGCCCCATGGCTACCCTAGCGGTGGTCGAGAAGAATTTCTTCTTGAACTGGGTCTTGAACTGATCCCAAGTGGCCCTCCCTCTCACAAATAACGGCTCATTCCGGAACCAAACTCCTGCCAAGTCTATCAGCAGAAATCCCGCTGCCTCGACCTGGAGGTCATCCGGCATTCTAACTCCAAGGAGCTTCCTCTCTACCGAGTCTAGCCAGTCATATGCTACTACTATACCCTCAGTCCCTAAGAACTCCTTGGGGTTCAAACCCATGAAGTCCTTGATCGTCCCTGCTCTCTGCCGCGGCTCTACAGGTGGTGTGATCACGGTACGTTCCTCAGAATGCTCCATGCTCTGGCGGAGTAGGGTGGTCTGCTCCTGATGGGTTGCTAGGAACCCCTGGATCAGAGTGAGCAGTTGGTTCCCGTCGAGTGTGACGGAAGCCTGGGTAGGTATAGTGATAAGGGGTGGTGGAAGTATCGGGTCCTGCTGGGACTGTGAGGTGGAAGGGGGTGGAGGCATCTGGGTTTGTGGATCTGTGGAGTGGGGGAATATGGTAGGTGGAGGCGTATCAGTCAACTGGTCAGCTGACTGGATGGGGAGTGTGCCATTCTCAGGTGTAACAGACTGGGATGAACGAGTAAGCACCATCTAATTACAATAAAAAGGACTTATAAGGACTCTTTAAAGCAAAACAATCATAGATAAGAAAATCTAATTATAATAGCAAGCATGTGATGTATTTCCTATATTGCAATCCTAGTATTCCTCTAGGTGTTCTAAGCGTCATTCCTAATGTTGACTAATTACCTTAAGTTCCTAATTGCAGGCATGCTTGGTACAATAACGTAACCAAACAATTTAGTCGAGACCTGCATGGGGGCACCACTAAAAACGTGTCACGACCCGTACCCTGTATAGGGGCACGAGAAGTGGGTACGTCCAGCCTACGCCGCAGTGTCGGCGGTAGTAAGCTGTCCTAGGTTGCTGACTAATCTCATGCAGTGTATAAAATGTACTTGTCCAGATATCAGCTCCGAATGGAGGACAAGTAAAAGGGTATGATCTACTCAAACACAGTCTAAAATACGAAAAGATAACACAAAAGTTATACCGAAGGAATTAAAGACAATAACAACTAACTACTAAAATAATACAATATCTCAAACAAAATTAATACAGACTCAATATCTTAACTTTAATACAACAAGTCAAAATATGAAAGCTAAAGTAGGCTACTAGCTAATCTCCTGAATCACTCCTGAGAGTCGGGACCAAAGGTAGCTAATCCCTCACCAGGTACATGGTAAGCAGGGCATGTATCCTCAGGATTATCATCTGTAATATTTTTAACAGGTCCAATCAGGACAGGAACGAGTACAACTCATCTAGAAAAATCCAAGTAAATAACAAAGAACTATAAAGCAGTTATAGACAGTTTTATTGATGAGCATGGCAGTTTTATACAGGTAATGATGGCATAGAGAAACAGTAAGATATAAGAAAAGAAAGGTAACTAAAACAAGAGAAGAATCATGGCAATGAAGACTGTAATAAAAGCTAACTGAACTAGAATGACATGTATGAGTCCAGATAGTACGATATAAGTCTAATGTAATCCCAGTGTGAGTCTAGTCCATATAATCCGATACCAGATGATTTCCAGTACAAGATGAGTCCAACAGTGATCAATGAATCCAGGGTGAGTCTAACTATGATCTAACAATATGTTTTAAAATACCGAGGTCGACATGCAAACGGCTGTAGGTATCAGACACATCTCTCACTGATCAGGCAAGAGATGGCTATACTTTCGGTAGATTCCAGTGGGAGATTCCGGATTTGGGGTATGTCTACATGTCTTACTCAATATTTTCCCGCTCAGCAAGTGAATCCAAAATCGACAAAAGAATCGAGATGAGTCCGGCCAATATATGATGATTCCAGAAATGATTCCGGAATGATACCAATGACTCCAGTAATAGAGGCCAGCAAGTAAGGTATGTGTCGATACATGAATCCAGAAATATCCATATGTGTTGATACAGAGAATCACATAGAACTAACTAGAACTAAAATACAATAATTTGACAAATAAATGAGAGAACTATCAGAGAATGTACTCGCCTGATACTCTGAAAAGAGTAGTGTAATATCAGATGTCTGTACCAGGGTCACAATGTCCTAATATAGAGCAATATAGTTATGACATGTCTAAAATGAAGGTAAATGTAAGATACAATACAATCTACATGATTTCTAAGCCAATCTAGGTCAAAGTCAAACTTGGTCAACTCTTCAGTCAAACTAAGTCAAATCAAGTCATATTAGGTCACAAGAAGTTAAACTAAGTCATACAAGATCAAACAAAGTTAAACAAGTCTAATCTAGGTTAAAGTCAACTCTTGGTCAAATATTCTAGCCAAACTAGTTAAGTTATCTAGGGTTTAGTCAACAATGGTCAGAATAGTCAATTACTAGTCAATATGGTCAAGCTAGGTCAATCTCAGACTAACTAAGGTTTTGGTTAATGATAGACTAGTCAATAAGGCAATTAGGTCCAGGGTCAACTCTATAAGGCTAACTCAAACCATCATAGGCTAACATGTCTTAGGATACCTAAGATACTATACCACAATGTTAAGGTATAACCAATTATCTATACAAAGTATATCACACATAAATACATATATATAATATCAACCTTAATCCTATAATCAAGCTAATCCCATTCTCCATCTCAAGTCATGACTCAACTCTAAGTATTCCACTTAACCCCGTACATATCTTAATCTATATAGGATTACCCTCATAATCCATATGGTTAACCTTAGTCAAATAGTCCTTCTATGTTCATCCAAGTCATTTCTAGGTCAATTAGGTCAAGGTTTGACCTATAGTTGACTTTGGTCAACAATGGTCAACTATCTAGTCAAACTAGGTCTACTAGACCTAGTGGTCAATTCTAACTTGCTACTAACCATAGGCTAGTATTCCTATGGCACCAAGACATACATTCAATACCTATATACACATAGGCCATAGTCCAAGATATCAAGTCTATATACATATATGTACATATCTAATTTATATAGTCAACTATATATATAATACCAAGGCCATATCACATATATATATATATATATATATATACATATCTAATATATATATATCATATATATCCAACTACACCTAACCATATCAATATATATATATATACACATTTTCAACTATATAGTACCACATATATATATGTATAATACCCCATTATATATATAGTACTCACATATATATAATATATATATATATATATATATATATATATATATATATATATATATATATATATATATAAGTAGAGAGAGAGAGAGAAATGGTGAGGCAGTGGTGTGTGTCACTGTGACAGTGGGGGGGGGTTTCTGTTCTCAGAAAACTGAGATATGTGAACCCATAACACACACACACACACACACACACACACACACACACACACACACACACACACACCACATATATATATATATATATATATATATATATATATATATATATATATATATACATATATACATATATACACACATATCTATATATATACCTATCCATATACTCTACGACACACACCTACACACTTATATACATATACATACACATATATTATGTATATACACATAAAACATACATAAATATATACATAAAAATCGATTTGAAATTCACTTTAAAATACTGAGAAAAAATAGGGAATACTGTTCATTACTGAACATATAGGCAAATCCCAAAATCAACACAAAACCTAAGTAAAACCTAAAACCAAGGGTTGTAATCGTGTTCCCATGTGTACACGTGTCGTGTGTGTCCATGGGAGTCCACCACGACACGACACGGCGTGTCCAGTGGTAAAAAACCAAAATCAGGTAACACAGTGCACTGGAATTTGCACTGTTTCGTGCACGTGTTCACGTGTCTCGTGCTCACGACACAGGGCACGCGAGGTGTCGTGCTCGTGTTCCTAGGTTCGCCTAGGGTTGGTCTAGCTATTAGGTAGCCTGCACAGTATCCACGTGTCTTACAGTGTCGTGTCCAGAGCCCGTATCAGAGCTCAATTTCCACGTGTGTGCTGTCAGTGCAATTTCAATGCACACACGAATTCGTGTCCGACACTGCACTAGAAGACATGAAACTTGGGGGGGCATGTTCGCAGATATTGCCCCCTCGTGTCCACCAAGTGTCACCCCTCCACGTGTCGTGTCGTGTCCTACGTTTGTCCCGAACAGCAGAGGACTGAACGCGCGTGTGGCACAGTCTCGTGCAGCGAGGACAGAGCCTCGTGGACACGACTCACACGTGGATATGTGTCGTGCTCGTGTCAGGGTGTAGCCTAGGTCTAGGGCTAGGGATTAGGCATGACACTTTGTGTGTCCACGTCGTATCTAGACACGACACGAAGGCCGTGTCAGTGCGTGTTTTACACTGTGTGCAGTGTAGGGTGCAGTCAGTGCGTGTCGAATTTCTCATCCGACACGACACGAGGTGACATGGCACTTGGGGGCTGACATGTCAGTCATGGCCCCTTCGTGTCCACCAAAATTGGTGTGTCGAAGTGCCGTGTACAGTGAGAAATGGGGCTCGAGCAACAGGACACAGTGTATGTGTGTGTACAGTGTATTCGTGTCCGTTTTGGACACGAACACGACTCGGATTCGTGCTCAGTCCTAGTGTCTCGTGATCAGCATGCCAAGGGCTACCCAAATGTGCAATTTGTTTTGGAAAATAACAACTTTTATTCCTAAGTGGCATTTCACCAAATACTGCAATTTAAACACAGATACGTGTCCGATACGGATACCAAACCAAACCTATTTTCTACCAAACTTGACCCACAGTTAGGATTTACCTATATGCATGCAATTATAAAGAGAAAACACAATATTAACTAGGTTTAGGGATATTTACCTATGAGTGCAAAATCCTCAATAATAGGCCTAAAGTAAAATATCTAAAAGTAAAATATCTAGATATTTGTAAACTAGATATTTATACCTAAAGCTAACATCCTCTACTTAGTCTTCTAGGTTAGTGACTAATCTCTAGATTAGGGTAAACTAGGTTAGGAGCTAACATGACACTAATCAACTAATTAAATAATAATAATTTACATAAATCCAAATAAATTCTAATAAATTACCAAAATACCCTTTTGACTAAAAAGTGGTAATTTGATATCCTAATCACTTGGTTAGGCTTACATGGTCATGGTTAGTCTCTAGGTTATGAAATCTCTAGGGTTTACACTAGGGTTACACTAGTAAAATCACAAAGTCATAAGCCATGACTTAGAAAATAGTTTTAATCTAACTAAAAATCACCAAAATTTATAACATGACTAAATCACCATTATTTAATAATAAAAATAATAAATTTTCAAAATATTCCAATTTTAGAAAACTGGGTGTTACACAAGTGCGTCGATATTGCTAAGTTGCTCCACGAATCAAACACGAGATTGCTTGCCTGTTTACTTATGCGAATTGAATAACATGATTGCCATGCTTTACAGTCTTCGAATATGCCATGAACCCATCCTAAGGAGAACATAGAAAGAGAACTAAATTGTATGTTTGCATGAATCAATACAATACTAAATGTCGGTTTGTTAAGTGGGTTTTTGATCAGTACAACGAGGACGAAAGTACTAATCCCCCACTAGTTTGCTAGCAGGTTCAGGGATTGGTCTGCTCGCGGTGGAGCTTCGCTTGAACGCGTTGAGGCTTGGAATGCCGAAGCGTATTGAAGCGTGCAATCGCATTAACGCTCGGACTCGCGATAGGATTGATGCGGCCGAGATATAGAAGGCATGATGTATGAAACGGTGAAATCCTTTGTGGGCAAGAGAGAACCTGAGTATTGTAGCCAATCTGGCAAATTCCGTTGGGCTATCAAAAGCATTTGTAATCTGATTTCGAATATCAATAAAGTGAATCATTTTTGTATACTCTGTTTTGCCTTTCGTTGTTAACGTTCAACTCAAAGATAACCATTTGAGAACTTGTCTTCTTGCCTTGTACGAGCGCAACTCCAGGTTCGTACGGCATCACGCCCCAGCGAGGACGATGATTGGGTGATTTCGGGTCGGGGCGTGACACCAATCCCCTGTTTCGTCCAAAAGCAGATATATATATATATATATATATATATATATATATATATATATAGGGAGAGATGATAACCTCGAAACCCTAACACAATCTCGTCGACTCGCCTAGGGAAGCCTGCGCGGCCACCCGCCGCCGTGGCAACCGTCGCGCGTCATCGGACTGACGGCGACAGCATCGCACAACAGCAGTAGCACAGCAGTAGCAGTGCACGACAGGCCTCCCTTCAGGTAATTTTTCTCGTCCATCCAACTACCAATTCGAGAATCGATTTGTTCCTTAGAGAGACAACCTATAGGACTGTGAAACCCTTCAATTATTTTATATTCGAAAGTCCTAGGTTGTCCGATAAATCGACATAAAGTTGTCGAAAAACAGTTCAAAATAGGACACATGAACCAGTTCAACTACTCTAGTTCGCGGACAGTTTTCTCCCAACCCATGAACGATTTGAAATTCTATTTGAAGAAACTTATAGACAATATATAGGAGATGGAAACCCTTCTTTTCGTTTCTATATTCATGCATTGTGTGCCGAATAAACAGTCCCTAAAGATTAGGAAAAAAATCTCTTTTAAAATATTAAAAATATTTAAAAACTCTTCGATACGACGTGCATCCCGCCAATTCGGGCGACGTGGTCGCGAACCGAAGGCAACGAAAGGTACGTAACGGCTTCGTGGACGTGTGGGCTTTGACGGAATTCAAATTGGTCGCGTGTGCGCGACGAATTTGATGCGTATCCGTCGAAATTTACGGCATCGACCTCTGTGCAAATTTTCTAATTACTTTGTGCACGTTCGTCAGATCGAGACAAAACTTGCGCCAACAGGACCGTATCATTTTTTTGGTCCTGTATGCCAAGTTTGGTCCAGTTCTGAGATAGTTGATTGGATCACAGTTTCGCGGGTCCCACGATCCGATTCAAGGGGCAATTTTGTGCACGGTCCACCAGAATCCAAAATTAGACATACCATTGGGTTCATATCATCAAATCGAATTCGTAGACATGTAATTTGATAACTTTAGAGAATTAAATCTGGTACGCTTTTCGGTGCAAAGCGGGTCCAATGGCGGACACTATTTTGATCCGAAATTACCGTTTTGCTACGGTGTCCAGAATTGGACTTAAGGACAAGCAATCCTAGCTAATTTGACTATTCTAAGAATGTTGGCATTATCTTTTTCAGTTTCGAAGACAGTTGGGATGATTTGGACTTTATGGCTTATCAGTTGACTAATATTTGTTGGATCTGCGTGCAACATCCATGCAAGTATACCTTGGCTCTCTCTACAGTTTATTTATATGCATATTTCTATTATTATATAGTTTTATTAGTCGATTATTGACATGAGATTTGTACATCGTGCATGCTAGTATATATGTAGTCCTTGTTTATAGTTAGCTTGAAGTTCATATTGGATATATATATTTATAGTTCTTGTTCATAATTAATTTTGTAGTTCATATTGGATTAGTTCTCTCGTGTATCATGATTTAGGTCGTGTCATGTCATCACCTGTACTTGGATTGAGTCGCATCGTGTCATAGGATGAATAAGCACTACCAAAATAAGTCATATCATCGACGAGTTTAGCGACGCTTAACGAAAATGTCACTATTATTTGGCAATTTAGCGACGTATAATTTTTACGATGCTGGACGTATCTACTACCGACGTTCAGCGATGCATTACGACTAATTTTTTTATAACAAAATATTACGTCGCCCAAAAGTCGGTAAACGTCGCTATTGTTTTACTATTAGCGACGTTTTTGCGACACTAGAATACGACGTCGCTATATTTTTGGAATATAGCGACGTTCAGCGACGTCTTTCACTGACGTCGGTAAATCTTTTCCATTAACCCGATCGGGTTTTTCTTTCCCCCCATTCTCACACAAAAATTTTCTAAAAAATTTCCCCCATTCTCCGCCGTCGCCCAGCCTCGTCCTCCACCGCCACTTCGAGCTCCTCCTCCTCCTCCACCGCTCCTTCTCCTCCACCGACCTCCTCCTCCTACTCCTCCTCTGCCGACCGACCTCCTCCTCCTTCTCCTCGTTGCTGCGTGCTCCTCCTCCTCTCCGAGCTCCTCCACCGACCCCTCCTCCTCCTCCTCCACCGCGAGCTCCTCCTCCTCCTCCTCCTCCTACTCGGCCATCCCAAGATCCCCTCCTCCTCCTCCTCCACCGTGAGCTCCTCCTCCTCCTCCTCCTCCTACTCGGCCATCCCAAGATCCCATCTTCCTCCAACCGCCTACACGCGCCGTGGAGCTCCTCCACTGCGAGCTCCTTCTCCTCCTCCTCTGGGCCACCCCCTTCCTCTATCAGCCCCAAAGCTCAGGTAAACCCTAACCCGATATCTCTAGTAGCCATTTGACATGGACACGACACAGACACGAATACGACACAAACATATATAATATATGTGCTAATTGTCTTTGAGCAGTTATGTCATTTTGTAACTTTACTAAGGCAAAGTTATCTGTAGTTGAGGGTAGACCTCTGTCAACTTTGCTTCTGGCAAAGTTTATCATTGTGGTGATGCTAGCGATGTGACAAGACTAATACCTATGCCATTTTATTAACTTTGTTTCTGGCAAAGTATATTGTCGTGATGATGCTAGCTATACGGCAAAGTTAATGTCCTAGCCATTTTTATTAGTGTATTACGAACTTCAGATTCTTATGAATTGGTAAACTGCATGTTCAAGAATCAATTTACAAACCAAAGGTTTCCGATGGCATGTCGAGGCTAAGTCCCTAGTTATATTTTGTTTCTGTCAAATGCTAAGCCTTTGCGGGGTTGTCGAGCCGAGCCAATATAATAGGTTCCGTTTGTTCGGTTGAATATTTTCAATGTTTAATAGACTAGACCTAATATTGAACTTTTGTAAAAAATATAAATTTGATAAACATACACTGAATTTTTACATTTCAATCATTTACAACAAAAAATATCACTAAATTGTTACATTTTATATTTCAATCATTGGGTATGTAATATCATAGAATTGTGAAAGCGTTGGAACAAAGGCCTCGTTTGGTTCACGAAATGGAAGGAAAAGGAAATCAATTCCTTGGCATTTCCTTTCCTTTGAAAAATTGCAATTCCCACTGATTTTCTTTTCTATTGTTTGGAAATGGCAAGGAATTTGGAAAGGAAAGTGAATACTTTAATGTGGAAAAGTGTTTCCTTGCTTGGATGGATGTAATCACTTTCCCCCCTAATTTCCCTTCCATTGGGAATCATTTTCCTTTCCTCCTCAATTTCTTTGGCATCCAAACATAGGAAAGTAATCACTTTCCTTTCCCAATATACATGATTAGAAATGATATCCCAAATTGAGGATACCTGAATATTTTAGTTAACCATAGTGAATATATATCTGAAATTCTTAAGAAAGAACATACATACTAAGACTGAGATGAATTGAATTAGAAAGAAAACAAATTATTTTTTTAGAGAAAACTAAACTGAGAGAAACATATATTTAAGTACTGTTCCCAACTTGAGATTTTGGAAACACTTGAAAAGGATTTCCCTTTTGAAAGTCTCATATGTAGTTATGTTTCTCTAAGAGAAGAGCCTTGTCCAACTTTGTACTAATTCTTTCTAAATCGAGTTAGTTATCCTTCTTCCTTCATGATTAAAGTTCGGTTATCATAGTCATGATTATGGATATCCGATATCTTAACCAAAGAGAAATATATCTGAAATGTTAATAACATACATCTTATGAATTAATCAAGGAAGTAAACAAACACAAATGATCCGAGAAATTGTATACGAGCACATTGGACTTGGACACGAGCACATTGGACTTCGATACGATACATTAGACTTGGACTATTAATCTAACATATACTTCATAGGAATGGTCGATATTACCGATTTCGATATCGATACTCATAGGAATGGTATGTTACCGATTTCGATATCGATGCTCATAGAAATGTTCTGATACCGATTTCGATATCGATACTCATAGGAATGGTTGATATGACCGATTTCAACATTGATACTCATAGGAATGGTGTGATGCTGATTTCGATATCGATACTTATAGGAATGGTCTGATACCGATTTCAATATCGATACTCATAGGAATGGTGTGATACCGATTTCGATATCGATACTAATAGGAATATCCTTAAATGGTCCCCTGCAGTAGGTAGTAAGGGCATTTCAAGTATATATTTCCTTGCCTTATTGGTGTGATACCGATTTCGATATCGATACTAATAGGAATATCCTCAAATGCTATTACTTTCACAAGTGTTTCAACGATGTGCTCGTATCTATCTTACAGAATTATCCTCAAATGGATATGGAGCTGAATTACTATCTATGGAATCGTTCGTGGATGTACAACCGTCATCCTGATGACGTGTACGGTGTGTAGGATAAATTCGTAGAGGGTGTAAACCAGTTCCTGCAGTTTGCCAAGGCGTTCCCTCAGTACATGGACGGTACCAAAATTAAGTGTCCGTATGTGAGATATCGCAACTTGAAATATCATCCAGAAGTGGATGTTACGTATCATTTATACTCGAAGGGTTTCACGCCGAATTAATATCAGTGGAGCGAGCACGGAGAACTTGTGTCTTTAGCATCGGAGTACGAGCCTTATGTGGATGTCTACAACAACGCTCCTTACGATGATGGGTTGGTGAACATGGTTTTTGACGCGGCCGGGCCTAGTTTCGATCCGGATGATTATGATGCACCTGAGGAGGCACCAAATCCCGATGCTGCACAGTTCATGGAGTTGCTGGAGAATGCAGGACTCCATTATATCCTGGTTGTGAGGATCATTCACAGTTAGAGGTGGTTACAAGATTGTTGAGCATCAAATCCGATTTTAACATGTCGTAAGATTGCTACAATCGTCTTATGGAGTTGCTTATAGAAATATTGCCTGAGGGTGCGAAGTTGCCTAAAGACTTCTACTGGTCTAAGAGGATGGTTAGATCGCTCTGGATGGGATACGAAAAAATCGATGCCTGTCGCAACGGGTGCATATTGTACTACAAAGACGACAAGGATGAAGACGCCTGCAGATTTTGTGGTGTCGATCGCTACAAGGTAAGTGGCAGAGGAAAGTCTGTCGGTGCCAGGAAGCCTACCTCTTCGATGCACTACTTGTCGTTGATGTCGCGGTTGCAGCGGTTGTTTATGGTGAAGGAAACTGCAGAAAATATGAGTTGGCATAAGCGGGAACATACCGAAGGAGTGTTGGATCACCCATCTGATGGAGAAGCATGGAAGCACTTTGATCGAGAGTATCCAAATTTTGCTTCTGATCTGCGTAATGTCAGATTGGGTCTCTGCTCCGACGGTTTTACCCCATTCGAACTTTTGGGATCCCAGTATTCGTGTTGGCCTGTGATCGTTACCCCGTACAATCTACCGTCTTGGATGTGCATGAAGACTCCGTATATGTTCCTCACCATTATTATCCCAGGTCCGAATAATCCGAAAAGGAACATCGATGTGTATTTATAGCCATTGATTGATGAGTTGAATCATCTGTGGAAAGTAGGTTCAAACACGTACGATGTATCTAGAAAACAAAATTTCCAGATGCGGACAGCACTTATGTGGACCATCAACGACTTTTCAGCCTATGGAATGTTATCTGGATGGAGCACGCATGGTCGTCTTTCATGTCCGTATTGCATGGACAGTACTAAGGCTTTTCGTTTGAAACACAGAGGCAAATCGTGCTTCTTCGATTGTCATCGACAATTCCTGCCGAAGGATCATCCGTACCGGAGGAACAGGAATGCTTTTCGTGCTGGCGTTGTGGAGAAGGCTAATCCCCCGCTAAGGTGGCCTGGATACACGATATGGGAAGAGGTAAAAGATTTACCAAGAGCTATTGAGCTGCCTGCTACGGGCTACAAGTATGACGGATTTGGTCGCACTCATAACTGGACGAAGAGGAGTATATTCTGGGATCTTCCATATTGGAGCACCAATCTGATTAGACATAACCTTGATGTCATGCATATCGAAAAGAATGTGTTTGACAACATAATTAATACTGTAATGGACGTAAAGGGGAAGACGAAAGACAATCCAAAGGCTAGATTGGACTTAGAAGAAATATGTAGACGTCCTGTATTGCATTTGATAGAGGACGGGAATGGAAAGTTGAAGCAGCCTAAGGCAATTTTCTCACTGGAGAAGGAGGATAAAGTGAGGCTTTGTAGGTGGATTCAAGGTCTAAAATTCCAAGATGGGTATGTTTTGAACTTGAGAAGATGCGTCGACCTCAAGGAGAACAAACTGACAGGTATGAAGAGCCATAATTGTCACATATTCATGGAGCAGTTAATTTCGATTGCATTTCGGAAATTCTTACCGCAGGCAGTTTGGGATCCATTGACGGAGCTTAGCATATTCTTCAAGGACCTTTGTTCTAAGAAATTGCTCGTTGATCGTCTAGAAAAGCAAGAGAAGGACATTGCGTAACACTGTACAAGCTAGAGAGGGTGTTCCCTCCTGGATTCTTCGACTCTATGGTGCATTTGCCGATTCATCTTTCCTACGAGGTACGTGTTGGTGGACCCGTCGAATATCGATGGATGTACCCGTTCGAGCGACATTTGAATCTCCTAAAAAGAAAGGTAAAAAATAAGGCTCGGGTCGAGGGTTCTATTTGTGAAGCCTATATTCTCGAGGAGATTATAAATTTCTGTTCCTCCTATTTCAAACCTCATGTTGCTACGAATAGAACGAGGGCTCCGAGAAACGACGACGGATATCAAGAATTTAATGATAGAATACTGAAAGTATTCAACGCGTCCGGAAAGCCTTCCGGGAAAATGAAAAAGAGATATTTGAATGACGAAGAGCTAAGGGCTGCTCAGTTGTATGTATTACTCAATTGCGACGAGGATGAAGTGGAGATGCTAGAGGGGTAAGTAAGGAATGATGAGTTTATGTCATCTCAATGTAATAGTATAAGCTAATATTATTGTACTAATCGGCGGTTGCTTCGTTGTTTTCCAGCACATATAATGATGATATGAGGCTGGTTAGACCCTACCTAACAGACGAAGTATTAGAACAAGAAATGAGACGTCATTTTCCTTCTTGGTTGAGCGAATATGTAAGTATCTCGATAATTACTGGCCTCTTCTAATGCAACTGCGCAATAAATAACTTATTATCTCTTCTTTGATATTCAGGTCGATCGTCTAATTTTACCTGAGATTCAATTAATTAGAACTCTTGCCAAGGGACCAATTACTTTTGTTAAAATATGGCCAAGTTACTGTGTCAATGGCTTTCGGTTCAAGTCGATAAATGCTCCGATCAGAGACAACTTCCTGGATCTTGATTCCACGAAAAACAGTTGTTTGTGTATCAAGTCTTCGAACTACAAAGACGTCGATCCAGGAAATAATTTTTTTGGCATCTTGCGAGAGATTGTGGAGTTGTCATATAATAATGGCAGAGAACCTGCAAAGATCATGTTGTTCAAGTATGAATGGTTCGATCCGATTGAAAATCATGGTTGGAAAATTGACAAGCATGGTCTTGTGGATATAAACTACAAGCGTAGATATCAAGGCTACAAACCGTTTGTCCTAGCAACTCAGGCTCAGCTCGTGTACTTCATAGCTTATCCGAGACGGGGAGCAACGAAGTCTGACTGGTGGACAGTATACAAGACTAAAGCAAGAGATACTTTTGATGTTGACGAAAAAGCTTACCAGGAGGACGAGCTACCTCTTGTAACCAATATTGTCGATGTGGACTCCACGGAAGTTATGCATTACACGAAATATAATGTAGAAGATGTAGAATTATCCGAAGAGGAAGACGAAGTCGACGAAGGCGAAGATGAAAGTAAAGATGAGGAGGAAGAGGAAGATGAGGTCGAGGAAGACGAACAATATAATTATTCTGAAGATGATTGAGAGAGATATACTTATCTGAACTTAGATGTTTCTTCTAGAATATATTATCTGGACTTAGATGTTTATTATAGAATGTATCATCCTATGTTGTCTTGTCTTTGTTGTACTTTCATATTTATAGTCTCTATGATCGAGTAGTTCTTCCTTTGGTTATTATCTTGTCTTTGTTGTACTTTCATATTTCTAGTCTCTATTATTTGTTGTATTATCATATGCTGTTATCAGGTATGGCAGGTCGTCGCGGATCATTCCGAAAAGGGGGACGACGAGGTCATGATCTTCCGGTACTTCCTACAGGTACTGCTAGAGGACGGAGTTTTCCTTCGGTACCTCCTACTGGTACCGGCTCTGGATCCTCTTCGTCGATTACTCTGCCATATCGGACAGTAGCTGGGCCTGCTAGGACGACATCATGTGGCATATCTCCTGGGACGAGTAGTTCCAGGCCTAATGAGAGTGCTCGCCCGTCTAGCGTTCCTGCTGCTGATACGACGATAGAGACGGATGAGCAGATGACGGAGGCTGCACCGACGGCCAAGGTAGCTGCGTCGACGGCCGACCAGCATCATACAGATGATGCATGCGCACCTCCGGAGGAGAGGAGGACGGAGATCTGGGCCGACGGTACAAAGTAGGTGTTTTGGTTTATAATTTATTTTTTCTATTTTTATAATAAATTAACTTTTTTCATGAATATAATATGTCTGTATAGATATCGTCCCCCAGAGGTACAGAGACGCCTAGGCCACATGCTGAGGCATAATTATGGTGGTCCTTAGATTAACTACTCGGATGCTCCAGACGAAAGGAAGAACTACTGGTTTACGTGCTTCAAGGTTAAAATAGATTTGCTTTTAATATGAATCGTATAATTAATTCATATTATATATAACTGATAAATATTTGGTTTGCACTCTTCTAGGATATGTTTTTCTATCCACCGCACCGGGCCGAGCTTATCGAGGGGATGTTTCCTGCCGTCGCTGCCAAGCTGATCCGCGACGCTATTAATGATCAGAAGGATCGTGATCGTGCCGGAAAGCCGATCCAAGGTTGGATCACCCCTGATCAGTGGAATGCGATGAAGCCTCGATTCGACGAGCCAAGGTACAAGGAGAAGTCGGAGAAGGCCAAGGCGGCTAGGCAACATGCCTCGAAGTGGTACGGTGGGTCGATTCCGATGACGAAACGTTTTCGCCGTCTGGTATGTCTTTTTCTTTTAGAAATATTATTTTAATAAAAATCTGATAAATTATTACTAAGATAATATATTTAATTATAGGTAAGGAAGGTCGATAACGTCGACATGGTGATCGTCTTCCTGGCCACCCATCGGAAGGGCGAAGTCCTTATTGACGAGAGGGCCGAGCAGACCTATGTAAGTATTACAATACGTTATCTTAATTTAACACTTCGTGCCAATTTTAATATAACTTAGTAAATATGATGCAAATAAATATTCATGTAGTTAGTAATAATAAGTACATTAATTAGAAATAAGAAATTATTGAGTACTATCCATACTTTCTAGGCCGAGTATCAGAGGCTGCGGGAACGGGCGGCTGCTAGTGCACCTAATGCAGGAGAGGCCGGTACTTCCTCGCAGCCCACTCAAGCTCCGTCGGCGGACGAGCTGTGGATGACTACCGCTGGTGGACTCCATAGGGGTACATACTACGGTACGGGATCCTATGGTGCCCTAGTTGCGACCCAGTCCTCTAGGACATCTCCTGCTAGTGTGCATGGTCCACAGCCGTCCGAGGAGTCTGCCTGAGTCCACCAGATGATGGAGTCTCTCCGTGACGACCTACTACGACGGATCGAGGAGCAGTCTCAGCACCCTACGGACGATCCTGTACTGCTAGCACAATTAGATGCGCTCGACCGCGACATTATGGAGCTCATGGAGATGACTGAGAGGACAGAGCGCAGCATTGGAGGGTTAGAGCGCACGGTGACGGAGCTGCAGATAGCACAGGTGACCATGACCGATACGCTGAGATTGGTGACGGATTCGATGGTCCAGAGCAGTGATAAACTATTATCTACCATGGATTCATACAACCAGCGACTTACAGCGTTGGAGCGTGCTGGTCCTCCGGGTGCGCCTTCATCGTCGTCGACTCCGCCGCCTTCACCGCCTTCTTCATCGACACCGACTCCACCGACGTCACTGCCTGCTCCATCGGTATCGATTTTACTTGAGGAGTATGAGTTGTTCTTATCCCTTCGTCGCGGCGGTGCCCCTCCTACACCAGATCCCTAGTAGTCCTAGTTAGGACTGTTTGTTTGTGTTTGTTTGATCCTTTGTTTGTGACTTAGATATTTGTTGGTTGTGTAGACTTGGATGTTTGGATCTTATTTGTTGGATCCTATTCTATTTGTTGGTTGTGTGTAGACTTTGGTTATTTGGTTATAGACTTTGTTATTTGGTGTAGACTTGGTTATTTGGATACTTGTTGGTTGTGCCTATTCTATTTGTTGGATCATATTCTATTTGTTGGATCCCATTCTATTTGTTGCCTGCTACATTGTGTTTTCTTGTTGTTTATGTTATTATTCGTTTTAATTGGATGTTAATATGCTTCTATGGTTTACGTTTACCGGTGTTGAGTGTTCCACCGAAGGGGTCGACGAACCCTGGGAGAAAAGGATATCTGTTATACTGTGTCTTTATGGTTATCTTTTTAAACTACAAAGAGAAAAGGACATTCTGTATTTTATTTATTTTATTTTTTTGCAAATTTACCGACATTTACCGACGTCCACCGATGTACGTTTGCGTCGGTAAACGTCGGTAAATCTGCAAAAATTTTCAGGGTACCGACGTTTACCGACGTCCTTATACGTCGGAGACCGTCGGTAAAAGTCGGTGAACGTCGGTAATAATCCTAGAAATTACCGACATTTAGTGACAAAATAGTCGTCGCCACTCCACCGACGTAAAAGTCGATGAACGTCGGTAATAATCCCAGGATTTTACCGACGTGTAGCGACTTTCAACACGTCGCTAATCCACCGACGAAACGACGGTAGACATCGGTAATATCCCAGGATATACCGACGTAATCATACGTCGGTGAACGTCGGTATTTGCGACGTTCGGCGACGTTTTAAAGATCAGTGACTTACGTTTCCGCGACAAGTCCAAAATGTCGGTAATTGCGTCGATAAATATTTTTAGTGACGTAATTTGTCGTTTTAGCGACGTCTTTAGGCGTCGCTAAAATGACTCATTCTGGTAGTGAAGTCATAACAGAACTGCTGTACCATAATTTTTTGAAGCTAACCTGCGAGTCCACATTAGGGGCGAGGGTTAGTAGTTATCTGTAATCTTGATTCCTGAAGCTAACCTGCGAGTCCACACCAGGGGCAAAGGTTAGTAGTTATCTGAAGCTAACCTGCGAGTCCACACCAGGGGCGAGGGTTAGTAGTTATCTGAAGCTAACTTGTGAGTCCATACCAGGGGCGAGGGTTAGTAGTTATCTGAAGTTAACCTGCGAGTCCACACCAGGGGCGAGAGTTAGTAGTTATTGTTCCACACCTGCGAGTCCACATTTGGGGCGAGGGTGATTCTTGATGCTAGCATGCGAGTCCACACTAGGGGCGAGGGCTAGTAGTTGTTCAAACCTGCGATTCCACACTAGGGGCGAAGGTTTGAGTATTCTATTGGTTATCCATTGACATCGTGACATCATGTTCTCTTGTTCTCCTCCAGCAGTTCGGTTATGTGTAGTGGTTCTTCCAGTCGTGTATAGTCATATTTTCGTGTTGATTTGTATTTTTCTGTTTATTTTCCTGTACTTTTTTATTGCATGATAAACTGCTAGATAGACATATTTTTATGTATCTTGCTATGTCCCCTGAGGACCTGATGATCTCCTCAGGTTAGTTATTGCATGGAGTTAGTTAGCAGCTTTGGATGGCGGATGATTATGACACTCGTGGGGTCCAGATGTTTACGATATTGCTTGCGAGATTCAGGTATTGATACCATGTTTATTATCCAGTTCATCCAGCTCTTGCTTTCCTTTCATTATCATGATATATCCTATTTATTAATTCAGTTTATAGACTCATGTTATTTCTTGGAGTCTAATCGGACATGTATGCTAGTGGGCTGCAGACCACGACCCATAGTGTTCATTCTTGTTTTATATTCTTATTGTGGATTGAGATATGGATTGTTTTGCCATGATTTGGCAGTATACCATAGCCTTGACAGCATTTACGTATTCAAGTTAGGCTGGAGTCTGCTTGATGCGTAGCTGGCTTGCTCACGAGCTCGCGTCCGAAAAGCGGGTGCGGGTCGTGACAAGTCCTCGAATCACCGGCGACGTGTTCTTGCCTAACTACCTTGCTCCCCTCCTAGGCCGATACGTCCTGTAGCCCCAGGATTCCAAATCGAAGGTGCAAAACCTTATCGACAAGTTGTCCATGACCACGCACCTACGAGAACTCCTAGGCTCAACATAAATGCATGGCCTAATCGTCACAACTTAGCTTCCTTAGCTTTACTTTTTTTACTTATCATACTTCTTTGCAGAGCCCAAACCAGGGTTACCTCGGTGACTGACCTACAGTCCCGACATATTTTCTTCTCGGCGACTGACCTACAGTCCCGATATATTTTTAGTATTTCCATACTCTTATTGACTTAACTCATGAATGGCTAATTCATAGCCTTCAAGCATAACTTGCACAAAACGTGTTCTTTATGTTCCAGTAGACCGTGACTAACTTTCCACTGAACCAATCGTGGCTCGGGCCTTAAACCGACTTATGTTCTGTGCAACACTATCGCCCAAGTCATACTTCATACGACAAGCTTTGAGATCGTGGGACTAAGTGACTTTGACAACCGCAGAAAGAGCAGAACAGTGCTTGAAATGACATAGATCGACCGACATAACTTGACTAACTTAATTGTGCAACAACTTGACGAGCAAAGGCTGTGTCAAGCTTTGCCTCGAGCGAATGTGTTGTGCACCTCGATTGTGTACCCGAGGCCGGGTGTAACCCCTGTTTTCAAAAATTTAATAAATAAAAAATAATTCCAAACTTGCCCCAAATTGATTCCATTATGTTCTAAATATTTTTCTATTAATTTTTGAATTTTTCTGCGATTTGTTTGGAGTCGTTTGGACGTCATTTGAATTTTTTATAATTTAAAAATGATAAATATTTAACCCTAGGACTGAGTTAGTAATTAACCATGGTTAGGTTGCCCTAATAAAATTTTCCTATAAATAGGAACACATGACAAAGAGAAAATCCTAATTTCTAAATCAATTTTAATTATTGATAAATTAAATCCTCAAAATTAATATTTTAGAAATACTCTGATACTGTCTGATACAAGTCGACCTTCGGCGAGACCCCCTTATCTCGGTCATCTGACCTCGTCGTCGACCAAAGAGAATACCAGCAGAACGAGCCCGACGAGCCCGACCCGAAGCCGACCTCCGCCGCCGACCACGACCGCCGCATCACCGCCGCCGCCGCCCGCCCGACCGATCGGGTAGGTCGATTTCCCCATCCTCCATCAATTCTTCAATTTCTTTCTCCTATGGTGTTCGTCTTGGCGAGGCAAGTCCATCGCCCCTATTTATGTCGCACCCCGACACCAGGACACGGAGAAAACCGAAACCCTAGCTCTCAACCCACGGACACGGCTTGACTTTGTATCGTGGTGACACGAGAGCTATCTCATCGTGTCAAGAATGGCACTAGGACACCCACTGTAGTCTCTGACACGAGTTTTCGTGTCATAAACCTACCGGACACACCACAGGACACGAACTGCCGTGTCCACTTATCACTGACACGAAGAAGGTGACCCGCTATAAGCCTAAACCCATTTACTGGGTTTGATTTAATATTATTTGGAGAGCAAATTTACCAGAACCCGAGTTGGGCCTACTGGTCAGCCCGAGCAGAGTTAGTCTCCCCGCCCTCATTATTGATGTTATATAAGTTTATATATATATATATATATTTGTATATATATATAATGTATCTAATATTATATATTGTATAAATACATACAAACATGCATACTGTATATTTCTGCAAATCATAATTTCTGTATTTTGATTAATTACTAATATATATATATATATATATAATATATATATATATATATATATATATATATATATATATATATATATATATATATATATATATATATATATAATATATATATATATAATACATATATAATAAGAATGGAGCACGGGTTCTAGGCTTGGATCGCTTACCCTCCCCCCGCGAGCACCCTCCCCGGGCGGTGGCCGGACGCTCTCCGGCGTCCCCCTCCTGGCTGTGAGGCCTCCTTCTCCTCCGGCTATCCCGGCTTCGGCGCATGGCCGGCCGCCCCCCGGCCGTCCCACCCTTGGGAAGCCCCCGCTCCCAGCGGCTGTCCGTGGTGCGGCAACCTTCCCCCTCCTTCCCCTCCCACGGAGAGGCCGGCGTTCTCGGCGCCGTCGGCGCCGCCGCCGTCGGAGTGTTCGGGCTTCTTCGGCCCCCTCCCTCCTAGGCCCAGCCCCGACGCCCTCTGCCGGAGCTGCAGCCGTCTTCGCCGCTGTGCTGCCCACAGCCCCTCCCTTCGCCCCTCTCGCTCCTGACCCCCCTCCTCCTCCCCCGTTTTCCGTCATCCCGGAGTCCGCCTTCGTGGACCCAGCCCCTCCCTCCGCCCATCCAGCTCCTGATCCCCCACCACCTCCCTTTCCCTCAGCCAGGGCTCCCCCCGCCCATGCGGTGGCTCCTCCCAGTCAGTTCTCCTCTCCGTCCCCCCCACATTCGCCCCTCCGCTGGCGCCTCCCCTCGATCCGGAAGAGGCCATCTTCCTGGAGATCCCGCCTGTCGTGCCTCCTCCCGTAGCAGTTGCAGACCACCTCCCTCCTCCCGTTGCTCCTTCCGCCGAGCCGCCCTCCCAGGCGGGGTCCTACTAGCAGGATCCGGCCTCCCTGCGGTGGTTCTGGGTTCAGTCGGGAGCCAGTTGGTACGACCCGGCGGCTCTCGGCAACCCCACCGCTTCGTCGTGGGGGTCGTTCCCCACGACCCAGATCTAGTACTTCCGCTAGGCCGCCCGCGGTCGGCACCTCCGGGCTCCGGCGTCGTCCCCGTCCAATCTCGGTCGAGCTTCCCCCGCGGTTCGGCCCAGCTGGATCCCCTCCTCCGGCGGATCCTTCTCGCCAGCCTTAGCCGCTGCGGCCTTCTTCCCACGCTGCAGCGATCCTCTTCACCGTCGTAGCCTTCCGCAGGATCTCCCCCTCCGGCGTGGTACGCCGGCGTCTTCTCGTCCCCTCGTCCCCGTCCTTCGTCGCAGTGGGATGCGCTAGTCTTCGGTCTTACCCGCGGCTCCCCGCCGTGGAGTTGCCCCCGGGCCTTTGCTCCCCGCCGTGGCGGCGCCCCCGGCGACATCCCCCCCTCCGCCCTCCTCGGTGGCTGCCCGAGCCGTGGCTCCCTCCACTCTCTCGGCGACTCATCTCCCCCTTCACCTTGGCGCCGGAGTCCCTCTTCGGCCAGAGCCCCCGCCTCTCCCCATCGTCTCTCTCCAAGCGGCAGCCCCTCACCGGCTAAATTCTGGTCGTCTCCGCCCGCTCTCGGTGGCGCAGCCGCGGGCCTCCCAACCGTGTCGCAGCTCCCGCCAGGCGTGGTCGCCTCCGGCTCCGGTAGCGCATCCCCCTCTGGCTCGGGGGAGTTGGTCCCGAGGCCCATTCCCGCCCTCGGGCCACACAGTCGCCCTGGGCTCCCGTGCCCCCTCGGGCCGCTCTCCCTTCGGGCTCCGCACCCGGAGCAACCTCGGGCCCCGCGCACGGAGCAGCCTCGGGCCCCACGTATCTCGCCACGTGCCCCCCCTTTTTCCCCCGTTTCTTTCTTTGCTTTTGAATTTTGAATGTGGTCCGGGTGGCCCGCTTGTGGGACCCGGCCACAGCTCTCTGTAGCTTTGTCGTGTTCTATGTTTCAATAAGATCCTGTTTGCTCCAAAAAAAAAGATATATATATATATATATATATATATATATATATATATATATATATATATATATATATATATATATATATATATATATATATATATATATATATATATATATTTTATATATATACATATATATATGTATATAAATATATTTTTTTTTTTTATATATATACATATATATGTATATATATGTATATAAATATATATGTATATAAATATATATATATATATATATATATATATATATATATATATATGATAAAATAGTATCAATATAATATTGATTTTTTTTGTATTTTTGATGAACACCTCATATTAATTATATATGTATATTAATTATGTCATTTAAATTCTGTCATTTAATTATGTCATTTAAATTATGTCATTATAAATACAGTGCCTATACTGTAATATGTAAATAAATACATTGCCTATACTGTAATATGTATTTTATAAATACAGTACCTATACTGTAATATGTATGCTCTCAATTTCTGCAATTTAAATTCATTTACTTACATGTATTTAAGTTTCGTATTTATTTACGATTTTACGTATTTTGTGCAAACGGCCACTCTAAGTCCAAGCCTAGCATGTGTTGATTGAACTTTGGTGAGCCTACACATATTCGGGGTCTAGTCGAGTCATGTTGGACTTGGTTCATGACCTCGGGTCCCGTATTTGGACTTCGGTTCAACTTCATATACGCGGACAAAATACTTAAATAATAAACTAATTAATTTCAGATTCTGTCCTTTACTATTTTTGAATTTTCAGACTACTTTTTAATGCTGAATAAATTCCATAAAATTACTATAACATACTATGTTATTTAAGATAATTTAATATAATTTTTCCAGGATTAATTTACTGTTTTGCCACTGTTTAAAAATAGGAAACCATAACTTATTTTCAATGTACACTTGTAAACTGATTTTTAATAAATACTTACACTAAATTATAAATTCCAAAAAATTTATATTAAATTACAATAATTAACAAGGATCGTTTAGTATATTATTTCATATAAAATAGGTCTATATAACTATTTTAATAATGATTGGAACACAATGTACAGTCTGAATAATTAATTAATTAATATTGACTTGTGTGTTTTTGTGGGTTTTTGGGATATTTTAGTATCGGGAGCTTACCCTACCTTAGTGTAGAGACACTACGTGTTAGTATAGATGTTATAACACCCCACATTGGACTGCTAGAGCATCACTTATCTAGTATCCTATTAGGAGCCGTATCATACCACTAGTGTAAATATTAAATCATAACTTAGAGACTGAGATTGTATATCATTTTGACAGGACACCGGACATCTATATCTTCATATTCTTATCCTTGCTTTGTTCGAGACAAGTATCTCTACGAACTTTATTTACTGCATATAATGAATTGTGTATAGACCATGTTAATACCGATACTTAAACTGCAAGTCATTTCTGGAATATCTCGACATGTTTCACATACTTTATACTGCTCTCAGTACCTATTGTAAGCCCCTAGATTTTAAAAATATTATTTTTATAATTTTAAATAGCATTTATATCTTTAAAATAAGTTATTATAATTATTAGAAATTTTCTAGAATTTTTAAATGATTTTTAAAATGATTTTTAAAGCTAAAAATATTATTTTATAATTATTAAAATTATTTTAATATCAATTTGTAATTATTTTAATTGTTTTAAATAATGTTTGCAAAATTTATTTTATCTGTGCAAATAAAATTTGCACAGAGCAACAGCGGAGGGGGGGGCTATTTGCAATTTAGAAATTGCATTAACTAAGGCGGTGAGGGGTTTTGTAATATCTAGTTTTGGGAGGGGGTTTCTGTTAAACGACCACCGCCTTTCCCCGTCGCCATCTCCGGCTAACCCACCGAAACCCTAACCCTAAACCCTAATTTTTCGTAACCCAAGCCCTAATTCGATCGACTTTCCAGCCTATAAAAGTCCTCCGACCTAAACCCTAACCCTAGACACCACCCCGACCACCCTAGCCACCGCCCTACCCTATTTCTTCTCCGACAAAGCTCGCCGGAGTTAGCCCCTTGCTAGCGCCACCGCTAAAGCCACCGCCGTCGTGATCCACCACTACCATAGTGTTCGCCACGACGTGACGAACCTAGTGCCACCCTTCGTCACCGACCCCGACGCTTCCTCCGCCTTGTCGCAGCTTCGATAGCCCGCTCGACTGGACACGTAGGTGTCGCTTTATTCTCTGTGTTGCCCTGTGTCTCGTATTTTGTGCCAATAGACTCGCCTAGACACGAGTAGTGCGTGAGTGAGTTCGGACACGGCCAGTTCGTGTCGTGCATGTCGTGCACGCCTGGGACACTGGACTCGTGTATCTTTGTGTCCCTAACTGTCAGGACACGAAGGCACATGACTATGGGTAAACGGGTCTAATAATCTACTATTGTGTTTAAAATCCATTATCTTAATTCATTATAAAACTAACCTAAACCCTAACTCAACCAGCAAGCTCGAGCTGGCCCCCTGGTCAACCGAGTGGCGCTCAAACCTACCCCCTGTCCCAGCGGGCCGAGTTCGAGCCCCCTTTTGTTTTATTTTTGTCTTGTTTTTTTATTTGTTTTATTATATATATATGTATATATGTATATATATATATATATATATATATATATATATATATATATATATATATATATATATATATATATATATATATATAATATATATATATATATATATATATATATCTATATATATATATATATATATATATATTATATATATGTAAATATGTATATGTATATGTATTTATATATATTATTATATATATTGTTATATATATAATATATATACTGTATTATATATGTACATATATATATGTTATATTAAGTATTTTTATATATATGTATGTTTATTATATATATATATATTATATATATATATATATATATATATATATATATATATATATAAATATATATATATATATATATATATATATATATATATATATATATATATATATATATATATATATATATATATATATATATATATATCTATATATTTATGTATATATATAAATGTATTTGTTGTATATGTATATATATTTTAAATACAATTTTGTGCAAAATGTCATTATGTGTATATTCACAAGTTATTTATTATATAATTTTATGACTTGTATATTTTACCACTTTAAAATATATTATTATTAAAATATTTATATATATATTTGAATTACTGTATTTTATTAATCATGGCCATTTGGTGTCCAAACCTAGCATGGATTTTTGGGTCCAAATGTGTCTAAATACATTCAAGGCCTGTACGAGTCATATCGGACTTAATTCATGGCTTTGGGTCCTGTATCTGGACTTCGGTTCAATTTTGAATACATGGACAAAATATTAAATAATTATTAAATTATTTTTCAGAAATTGTTACTTGCTGTTTTTGAATTTTTATATATATTTTAAGTCCTATAAAAATATGGGAAAATTTTTATTTAAATACTAAGCTAATTTAGATAATTTAATATAATTTTTCCAGCATTTAATAAGTAATTTTGGCATTTTATAAAAATAGAAAAACAGAACTCATTTTCAGGATACTTATGTTTACTGATTTTTAATAAATATCTATGAGGGTTTATAAATTCCAAATCAATTAGTATAAATTTCTATAAGTAACAAGGATCATTTTGGTACTTTATTTTTAATTGAGCTTTTTGTTTATCTTAGAAATTTTTGGAACACAGTGTACAGTCTGATTTAATTATTGATTAATTACGACTTGCGATGTATTGTGTGATTTTGGGATATTGTAGTATTGGACCTCAACTTACCATAGTGTAAAGGCCCTAGAAAGTTATTTTAGGTATTGTGTCACCCCACATTGGTCTCCTATGCTAAAGTCATCATTTGGCTAGGTGTCCAGTCAGAAAGTCGTATCGCACAACTAGTGTTTTAGTGTTTAAATTAGTATAAATCTAAGTTTATGTATTATTTTTACAGTGACGAGACACCAGACATCTACAGCATTTCCTTCACTACCTTGCTTTGCTAGAGGCAAGTACCTCTACAAACTTTATTTACAGCATATAATAAATTGTGTATAAACCATGTTAGTATCTAAACTACAAGTCATATATCACTTTTGTGTTTGGAACATTTCTGACTCATTATTTCATATAGAACTGTTGGCACACTTTGATCTTAGCTTGTTGTCTTTAGAACAGCTTAATACACTTTAACGCAAGCGTAGGCTGGACATGACTCGATCCGGACCAACAATCTGGGTAGCGGATCGTGACATATTTTAGTGGTGGCCC
The DNA here is from genome assembly GCA_029216955.1 of Iris pallida. NCBI lineage: Eukaryota > Viridiplantae > Streptophyta > Magnoliopsida > Asparagales > Iridaceae > Iris > Iris pallida. The sequence continues at coordinate 2,032,841 of JANAVB010016800.1, read as the reverse complement.
ATGCAGGTCTTGACTAAATTGTTTGGTTACATCATTGTACCGAGCATGCCTGCAATTAGAAACTTAAGGTAACTAGACAACACTAGGAATGACGCTTAGAACACCTAGAGGATTACTATGATTGCAACATAGGAAATGCATCACATTATATGCTCGTTATTACAAATTGGATTTTCTTGTTGTTTATGATTGTTTACTTAAAAGTGTCCTTATAAGTTCTTTTATTTATTAGATGGTGCTCATCCGCTCTCCCAGTATGCCATACCTGAAAATGGCATACTTCATATCCAGTCGGTTGACCAATTGACCGATGCACCTCCACCTCCACCTACTATACTCCCCCACTCCACAAATCCACCAACCTAGATGCCTCTACCACCTTCCACATCACAGTCTCAGCAGGACCCGATACTCCCACCACCACCTATTACTTTACATGCCCAGGCTTCCGTCACTCTCGACGGGAACCAACTGCTCACTCTGATCCAAGGGTTCCTAACGACCCATCAGGAGCAGACCACCCTACTCCGCCAGATCATAGAGCGTTCTGAGGAGCGTACCGTGGTCCAACCACCGGTAGAGCCATGGCAGAGAGCGGGGAACATCAAGGACGTCATGGGTTTGAATCCCAAGGAGTTCATGGGGACCGAGGGTAACGTAGTAGCAGATGACTGGCTAGACTCGGTAGAGAGGAAGCTCCGTGGAGCTAGGTTACCGAGTGACCTCCAGGTCGAGGCAACAGGATTTCTGCTGACAGATTTGGCAGGAGTTTGGTTCAGGAATGAGCCGCTATTCGCGAAAGGGAAGGCCAATTAGGATCAGTTTAAGATCCAGTTCAAGAAGAAATTCTTCTCGACCATCGCTAGGGTAGCCATGGGGCTACGATTCTAGAACATCCAGCAGGGAAACCGTTCTGTTGACGAGTATGCAGCAGAGTTCAGCCATCTGAGTCATTTTGCTCCTAGTCTGATTGCAGACCCAAAGGAGATGACGCGTAGGTTTTGCCATGGCCTAGTTCCAGACATTGGCATTCTTATAGTAGCGAAATGGGAGACTGACTACTACCAGAGCCTAGAGTTGGCTTGGAGCATAGAGGAGCGTCTTCAGTCTTGCTAGAGGCCGGCTCATGTACACCACGAGGGACCTTCCAAGCGTCAGGCTTTCCAGCCGAGAGCACCGGTACCGTACCAGCAGACTTACCGTCCTCCCACACCATATCGCCCAACCCCGCCAGTTAGAGCCCCGGGACCCTGGCAGCAGAAGGGAGGTGTGTGTTCATTCTGTAAAAGACCAGGCCATGACGCTTTCGTCTGTAGGAAGAGGTTGGTACAGTGTTTAGCTTGTGGGTCTACCACCCATCAGCTTCAGGACTGCCCAGTAGCCAGGGTACCAGATGCCGGACCACCATCTAGAGGACCGCCGCTTTCGACTCCGCAGCAGAGGTTTGGGCAACATCTGCAGCAGCAGAAGGGACCCCAGGGGAAGGCTTATAGTCTGGCTCTTGAGGCAGAACCGGAGCAGGTTTCGGAACCAGATTATTTGGCTGACGTCATCACAGGTCATATTTATTTGCTTACTTTTCTAGCACTATGCTTGTTTGATTCCGGTGCATCACATAGCTTTCTGTCATTAGAGTTTATGTATAAACACCACTTAGTAGCTACACCTACCGAGGAGATGAGTAGAGTAATGACGGAAGGTGGACCAGTGCCCATTAGGGCTATCTATAGATGCTCTATTACTATAGCTAGGAGAGAGTTTGGGGGACGATTCTTTGTGATGCCACTCCCCAGGTATGATATCATATTGGGGATGGACTGGCTTAGCTATGCTCATGCAGCTATAGACTGCCATGAGGGTAGTATTCTATTCAGTCCCCCAGGTACGACATCATTCAAGGTCAGGAGGACAGGGCCGGAGATCAGCCTAGAGCCGAACTGTTGTGCGACAATTGGGGAGTTAGCACCACCACACCCTATCATTAGGGAGTTTATGGATGTATTCCCAGAGGATCTTCCAGGACTTCCGCCTGACAAAGATATTGAGTTTACTATAGATTTAGTACCGGGTTCATCACCAGTATCCCGGGCTTGCTATAGAGTAAACCCCAAGGAGGCCGTAGAGATGAAGGAGCAGATTGATGACCTATTGAAAAAGGGTTTCATTCGATCTATTGCTTCTCCATGGGGAGCGCCAGTACTCTTTGTACCGAAGAAGGATGGTACAGTCCGGTTGTGTATTGACTACCGGACATTGAATACCATCACCATTAAGAACAAATATCCTCTAGCCAGGATAGATGATTTGTTCGACCAGTTAAGTGGGGCGAAGGTATTTTCCAGGATAGATTTGAGATCCGATTACCACCAGGTGAAAGTCAGGGCTGCAGACATCCAGAAAACGGCATTCAACACGAAGTACGAGCAGTATAAGTTTTTGGTGATACCATTTGGTCTTACAAATGTACCAGCTGTCTTTATGAACTTGATGAATAAGACATTTCACCAGAATCTGGATAAGTTCGTCGTAGTATTTATCGACGACATCCTGATATACTCGAAGACGCCGGAGGAGCACGTAGAGCACTTGCGGACAGTTTTGGAGATTCTGAGACAGGAGAGGTTGTATGCCAAATTGTCGAAGTACGAGTTCTTTTTGGACCGAGTGGAGTTTCTCGGTCATGTGGTCACTGGAGAGGGGATCTCAGTGGATCCTAGGAAGATTGCTGTCATAGAGACATGGAAGGCTCCGATGTCAGTTTCAGAGATCAGGAGCTTCTTGGGTTTAGTAGGCTATTATAGGAAGTTCGTCCAGGACTTTGCTAGGATAGCTGAACCCATGACAAAACTGACACGGAAGGAAGCAGAGTACATCTGGTTAGAGGACTACCAGGCAGCATTTGAGGAGCTGAAGAGGAGGCTGACGACCGCTCCAGTTCTGATATTACCTTCAGGGTCGGGAGGTTTCACCATATACTGCGATGCTTCGGGAAAGGGGATAGGATGTATCCTAAGCAGCATAGAAAAGTGATTACTTATGCATCTAGGCAATTACGGACTCATGAGCGAAACTATCCTACCCACGACCTAGAGTTAGTTGCGTGATCTTTGTCCTCAAGTTGTAGAAATACTACTTATACAGAGAGCGAGTGGAAATCTTTACTGACCACAAGAGCTTGAAGTATGTGTTCACGCAGAAGAAGCTGAACATGAGGCAAAGACGATGGTTGGAGTTGATGAAGGACTTCGACATCGATTTACAGTATCACCCCGGGAAGGCAAATGTGGTGGCAGATCCGCTGAGCAGGCATCCGATGGCATGGTATCTGATGATAGATCGGCATTTGCGGGAAGATCTGGAGAAGCTCGGTATAGAGATAGTTCGGCCAGGATCAGTGATACAGATGATGGTGCTAGATATTCAGTCAGGTTTGATAGAGCAGATCAAGGACGCACAGTCTACAGATGAGAGCCTCCGCAGACTCAGGGCCCAGGCTTTAGCTGGATTGCTTGATGACTTCACCGTAGCAGAAGATAGATCCTTGAGGCATGGCAGCTGGTTATACGTGCCGCAGAGAGAGCTGATAGAGGCAGTCTTGCAGGAGACGCATCGATCGTGATATTCTATTCACCCTGGTGCTAACAAGATGTACCGTGACTTACGGGAACATCTTTTGTGGCACGAGATGAAGAAGAATGTATCACGTTTCATTTCGAGATGTCTAGTTTGCCAGCAGGTCAAGGCGGAGCGTCAAAGGCCAGCTGGTCTATTGCAGCCGTTACCCATTCCTGAGTGAAAGTGGGAACATATTACGATGGACTTCGTCTCAGGGCTTCCTCGTTCTCAAGGAGGAAAGGATGCCATATGGGTCATCGTTGACAGGCTGACGAAGTGTGCGCACTTCATACCCTTCAAGGTGGGGCTCTCTACTGAAAAGTTGGCGGAGCTATACATACAGCAGATAGTTCACTTGCACGAGGTACCAGTGAGCATCGTACCGGACTAAGATAGCAGATTCATGTCCCACTACTGGAGGAGCTTGCAGAAGGAGTTGGGCAGTCGGCTCAAGTTCAGTACATCGTACCACCCACAGACAGACGGACAGTCCGAGAGTACGATACAGACACTAGAGGACATGCTGAGGACTTGTGTGCTGGACTTTGGCGGATCATGGAAGAGCCATCTGCACTTGGTAGAGTTTTCATACAACAACAGCTACCAAGCCAGCATCGGTATGTCTCCTTTCGAGGCACTATATGGACGACGATGCCGTACACCGCTCTTTTGGGATGATATTGGGGATAGAGTTATGCTTGGGCCAGAGATGATCACGGATGCAGCAGAGAAGGTTAGGATGATTAGAGATAGACTCAGAGTTGTTCATGACAGGCAGAAACATGGGACCGATGCTAGTCGCAGACCGATGGAGTTCGTTGACGGAGATATGGTACTGGTGAAGATATCATCTACTAGAGGGACGATCCGGTTCGGACGAGGCGGCAAGTTGAGCCCCAGATACATTGGGTCGTTCAAGATACTTGGAAGGATCGGAGAGGTAGCTTACAGGGTTGCACTTCCACCCAACCTAGCAGGAGTTTACGATGTCTTCCATGTGTCTCAGCTGAGGAGATACGTTCCAGACCCCAGCCACGTATTGGAGATCGGACCGAGCCTTACAGTTACTGAGCAGCCAGTAGAGATATTGGACAGGAGGAAGAAGAGGCTGAGGAACAAAGTCATACCCTTGGTACGAGTAGCTTGGAGCCGTCACTCTCCGAGAGAATCTACTTGGGAGAGGGTGTCGGACATGAGGGAGAGATATCCTTACTTGTTCGAACCAACAGCCGCGAGAAAACCACCTATTCCCATTTGATACCTTAGAGGTTAGTCTTAATAGTAGCCTTAGTTATTGTTTGCATTGTTTGCTATATTAAATATTTGTAGAGTCTTCTATCCTTATGAATTTCGAGGACAAAATTTTTCAAGGAGGAAAGATTTGTAAGCCCCTAGATTTAAAAAATATTATTTTTATAATTTTAAATAGCATTTATATCTTTAAAATGAGTTATTATAATTATTAAATTTTTTTTAGAATTTTAAATGATTTTTAAAATAATTTTTAAAGCTAAAAATATCATTTTGTAAATATTTAAATAGTTTTAATATCAATTTGTAATTATTTTAATTGTTTTAAATACTGTTTACAAAATTTGTTTTGTCTGTGCAAATAAAATTTGCACAGAGCAACAGCGGGGGGGGGGGAGGGGTTATTTGCAATTTAGAAATTGCATTAACTAAGGCGGTGAGGGATTTTATAATATCTAGTTTTGGGAGGGGGGGTTCTGCTAAACGACCATCGCCTTTCCCCGTCGCCATCTCCGGCTAACCCACAGAAACCCTAACCCTAAACCCTAATTTTTCGTAACCCTAGCCCTAATTCGACCGTCTTCCCATCCTATAAAAGCCCTCCAACCTAAACCCTAACCCTAGACACCACCCCGACCACCCTAGCCTAGGGGTGGCGATTTTGCCCTCATACCCTCTACCCGAGCCGGGTACCCTGTACCCTCAGGTGCCCACGGGTACCCTCTACCCTTCGAGGGCATGCCCTACCCTTACCCTCTTGGAATTAGGGTAGGGTAAGGGTTTTATTCTGTTACCCTAGTGCAATTACCCGGGTACCCGCCCTACCCGCCCTACCCTCTGCCCTGTAACCCTACCCTGAACTCTATCCTACCCTGAATCACTACCCTATCCACTACCAGTTAACCCTAACCCTTTAAAACCCTCGACCCTACCCTTCTCCCAACCCGCTTTGTAATTTTGTATAGTCCCACTGCCATAGTATTACTACTATTTGTAGTTTTTTGTAATTAGTACTTAGGATTAGGAGAACTACATGGTGCTTGATCCTAAGGAGTCAGGTCTAGCCTCCTCCTTGGGTATGTAGGCAGCCCAGGTTCTACTATATAACTGGGTTCAGCGCCTTTAGTAAAAAAAATATTCTCCCAGTTATTTCTTGTTAAGTTGTTATAATTTTTGAATGCTGTCAAAATCTGAAAAAAAATGAAATGGAAAGAAAAAATATTTCCTCCCCTGTTTACTAGCAAAAAATTTGATTTTCAAAGTTAAAAAAAATGAAATGGTAAGGGTAATACCCTTACCCTCCCTACCCTGACCCTCAGCTACCCTGTGAGGGTAAAGGGCAAGGACGGGTAATGGGTATTGATTTTTTGGAAGAGGGCTACCCTATCCTACCCTCATGACTCCCCTAGGGTATCAAAAAAAGGTCAATACCCTACCCTACCCTGCCCTCTTCCTGCCCTTACCCTATCCTACCCTACCCATCGCCAGCCCTACCCTAGCCACCGCCCTACCCTATTTCTTCTCTGACAAAGCTCGCCGGAGTTAGCCCCTTGCTAGCGCCACCGCCACAGCCACCGCCGTCGTGTTCCACCACCAGCATATTATTCATCACGACGTGACGAACCCAGCGCCACCCTTCGCCACCGACCCCGACGCTTCCTCTGTCTTGCCGCAGCTTCGACAGCCCGCTCGACTGGACACGTAGGTGTCGCTTTGTTCCCTCCGTCGTCCCATGTCTCGTATTTTGCGACACTAGACTCGCCTAGACACGAGCAGTGCGTGAGTGAGTTTGGACACGTCCAGTTCGTGTCGTGCGTGTCGTGCACGCATGGGATACTGGAACTCGTGTGTCTTCGTGTCCCTAACTGTCAGGACACGAAGACATAGGACTATGGGTAAACGGGTCTAATAATCTGCTATTGGGTTTAAAACCCATTATCTTAATTCATTATAAAACTAACCGAAACCCTAACCCGACCAGCAAGCTCGAGCTGGCCCCCTGGTCAGCCGAGTGGTGCAAAAACCCACCCCCTATCCCAGCGGGCCGAGTTCGAGTCCCATTTTGTTTTTTTTCTTTTTTTTATTTTTATTTGTTTTATTATATATATATATATGTATATATGTATTATATATATAAGTATATATGTATATGTATATGTATTTATATATATATTATTATATATACTGTTATATATATAATATATATACTGTATTTATATATGTATATATATATATATTAAGTATTTTTATATATATGTATGTTTATTATATATATATTCATTATATATATAAATATCTATATATTTATGTATATATATAAATATATATAAATGTATTTGTTGTATATGTATATATATTTCAAATACAATTTTGTGCAAAATGTCATTATGTGTATATTCACAAGTTATTTTATTATATAATTTTATGACTTATATATTTTACCACTTTAAAATATATTATTATTAAAATACTTATATATATATATATATTTGAATTACTGTATTTTATTAATCATGGCCATTTGGTGTCCAAACCTAGCATGTGTTTTTGGGCCCAAATGTGTCTAAATACATTCAAGGCCGTACGAGTCATATCGGACTTGATTCATGGCTTTGGGGCCCGTATCTGCACTTCGGTTCAATTTCGAATACGTAGACAAAATATTAAATAGTTAATAAATTATTTTTCAGAAATTGTTACTTGCTGTTTTTGAATTTTTTATATATATTTTAAGTGCTGTACAATAAGGAAAAAATTGTATTTAAAGACTATGTTAATTTAGATAATTTAATTTAATTTTTCCAGCATTTAATAGGTAACTTTGGCATTTTATAAAAATAGAAAAATAGAACTCATTTTCAGGATACTTATGTTTACTGATTTTTAATAAATATCTATGAGGGTTTATAAATTCCAAAAAAAATAGTATAAATTTCTATAATTAAAAAGGATCATTATGGTACTTTATTTTTAATTGAGCTTTTTGTCTATCTTAGAAATTGTTGGAACACAGTGTACAGTCTGATTTAATTATTGATTAATTACGACTTGCGATGTATTGTGTAATTTTGGGGTATTGTAGTATTGGACCTCACCTTACCATAGTGTAAAGGCCCTAGGAAGTTATTTTAGGTATTGTGTCATCCCACATTGGTCTCCTATGCTAAAGTCATCATTTGGCTACGTGTCCAGTCAGAAAGTCATGTCGCACAACTAGTGTCTTAGTGTTTAACTTATTATAAAACTAAGTTTATGTATTATTTTTACAGTGACGAGACACCAGACATCTATAGCATTTACTTCACTACCTTGCTTTGCTAGAGGCAAGTACCTCTACAAACTTTATTTACAGCATATAATGAATTGTGTATAAACCATGTTAGTATCTAAACTACAAGTCATATATCACCATGTTCTCATATGCTTCATACTGCTCTCAGTATCCACCATGCTTCATAATGTTCTCGTATCACCCACATGTTATAAAATGGGTTAAGGGAAAATTTTTAGTAGAGTACGTGATCATGTCCCCTTCTCCGTATGTATTTATCGCGCACGGTAACATTCTATATGTAACTTTGCCGTAGGTCTGATCCCGCGTTTGTGTATGGATATACACCGATGCCGTTAGTGCACATATGTGCATTCTAGAAAAATTAATATGTACCACTGTACATCCTATTTACCTATTGACCGATCACGTACATGCTACGGTTTTAAATTTTAAACAAACATTTGTTGCCATATCTAAAAACCAATTAAACCATGATATGCCATGATTCCAGTTTATTACACTTCTGTTCATTTTATGTTTCGTATATTTAGTTTGTTAGAATCAGTACTTGCTTCCGTCCTAACAGGATAACATTGTAGGTATACTTACCGAGGAGGAGTTGCTATGCGATTCCTATTATGGAGTTGCTACCGAGGATCAGGTTTTACTTTACGAGGATGTACCTGCGGAGAAACTCGTCTAGTTTGTGTAGTTACTTAGGACTTTGAGAGTAGTCATGTTTTAGACTACGTATTTTATAACTGGACCTGTATCCAGTTTTACATTTTTGGACTTGTACTCGGAACATATTTATATACAAGATAATTTTTGTGTTTGGAACATTTCTGACTCATTATTTCATATAGAACTGTTGGCACACTTTGATCTTAGCTTGTTGTCTTTAGAACACCTTATTACGCTTTAACTCAAGCGTAGGCTGGACATGACTCGGCCCGGCCCAACAATTTGGGTAGCGGATCGTGACACCTATCATGCTTTATACTGTTCTCGTATCTCTCACATGTTAGAATCTGGGTTATGGGGAAACTGATAGTTGAGTACGTGATCATGCCCCCTCTACCGAACTCGAGCAAGGTTGCATTTTATATGTTTACCGCGCCGTATGTACTTATCCAGCTGTATTTGTGCGTATGTACATCTATCGTCTTATTCACTTGTACGAAAGTACATTTTATTTACATGTGCCACAGTACATTGTATACCTATTGACGATCACGTATCTGCTCCAGTTTTAAATATTACATATACATCTGTCGCTATGACATATGTATCCTTGCCATAATAGATTGTGATATGCTATGATTCATGTTTATTACACCTCTGTTCATTTCATGCTTCGTATATTTAGCTTGTAGAATCAGTACTTGCTCCCGTCCTGACAGGATAACGTTGTAGGTATACTTACCGAGGAGGAGTCGCTATGTGATTCCTATTATGGGGTGGCCATCGAGGATCAGGCTTTACCTTACGAGGATGTACCTGCAGGAAAACTCGTCTAGTTTGTTTAGTTGCTCTGGACTTGTGAGAGCAGACATATTTTAGACTATGTATTTTGTTACTGGACCTGTATCCAGTTTTACATTTTGGCTATGTATTCGGAACATATTCATATACTAGATGATTTTGTGTTTGTGATATTTTGACTCAATATGACAAATAGAAATGTTAGCACATTTTGATCTTGTATTATTTATTTTTTAGAACAGCTTACTACGTTTTACCTCAAGCATAGGCTGGACATGACTCGGCCCGGCCCAACAATTTGGGTAGCGGATCGTGACATGTTTTTAGTGGTGGCCCATGCAGGTCAAGACTAAGTTGTTTTGGTTACGTCATTGTACCAAGCATGCCTGCAATTAGGAACTTAAGATAACTAGATAACACTAGGAATAACATTTAGAACACCTAGAGGATTACTAGGATTGTAACAGAGGAAACTCATCACAGCATAGGACCGTTATTATAGATTAGAATTTTTTTTATTGTTTGTGATTGTTTACTTAAAGAGTTCTTATAAGTTCTTTTATTTTCTATTACATGGTGCTCACACGCTCATCCCAGTATGCCACACCTGAAAATGGCACACTTCCTATCCAACCGGTCGACCAGTTGACCGAAGCACCTCTGTAGGACCGATTGTAGGAACGAGTTGTAAAGCGCAATACTCTAGAGGGGGGTGAATAGAGTAGGCAGCGGAAATTAACTATTTAAAAAATGTTAGCAGAAAGATCACATAATATATGTATACTGATTTTCCTCTTGTGAGGACTAGTCCAGTCGGAAGAACTCTAGCTTCCAGTTGAATCCAATATGGAAAATCACCACAAGTTTTCATCCGAAGTTCTTGCAACCTCTACAACACGAGATTTGATCCGAAGTACTCGACCAACTCCAATTGTGAAGTGTCTATCTTCAATCAAGCCTCTGATTACAATCACTCTGAAACTTCTAGATCATGCCGCACTGGCAAATCGACTAGAGGATTGTAACTGGCTTGGGATTTGAAAATGAATAGCTTAGAATACTTTAGAAGAAGTAATAGGCTTATAGAGAAGAGATATGAAAGTGAATTGGTGTGTGAGTGAATTGAAATGATCGAAATCCTTCTCTATTTATAGTTTTTTCAAAGGCAGAATTCTGACAGAATTCAGAAAGAACTCTATGAGAAAATCTCGTTGGGATCCGTAACTGCAGGAAGACCAAGTTCAAAAAGTAACGTTCACTAACCGAACTTTGGCCAAATTTGGGCCGAATTCTGTTGGAGTTATGTTAGGATTTTTACAAATTGGTTTTGGGCTTTTTGAAAAGATCAAGCAGTTAGAAAGTAGTTTAGGCTTTTGTAAGTGGGCTTATTTTCAAAATGAAAGGGTATTTTGAAAACCTTTCTCGGATAGCCTTGTTTCACTTAACAAAATGCCCTAAGGCTTTTGAAAGAAAACAAGAGAAAATGTACAAAAGTACAAGTAAATTCTGGGGAGTATTGCTATAGAAGTCTGATCTGAAAGCGATCACTTTGTTCCTTGGACCACACGATGATGATGAAAAAAACTGCTTAGAGATGAACAACTGGAAGAACTAAGTTACCAGAAAGGTATCGACACAATTGGCACTGATGGCACGGTCGAATGCTTTCCTGCTTTGCTTCACTCTGTTCTTGAGGAAAAGTTGAAAAGAAATGCTCTGGAAATTTATTTTGCTCTGAAAGTATAAATTCTCTCAAGATATCTGGTCTCCAAAAAATCTAGTCCTTCTTCTTTAAAAAAGAAGTCTTTATATAGGCATGTCTTCTATGCGTAAAAAGCACCAATATTGGGTCTCTACGCAGGCTGGTAGAATAACTGTCACCCATGTACAGAAATTGGCCTCTACGCATGTTGACACGTGTCCCATAATCCAATAAAATACGGAGAACACGTACACACTCGAGAAGTGTGGCATGAAGGCCACATTAGAAAACCACGTTCCCACACAATCAGAATTGATTGTGCGTAAGGGATGTTGTTTAGGCATGTCTGAGCGTAAAATAGCTCAAAATAAGCTTCATGCGTAAAGCGGCTAAAAATAGCCTTGAGCGTAAAGGCTCAAATAAACTATACGCGCAAAAAGAGTGGCTGAGATATCCTTGAGCGTAAAAGCTCAAATAACTCTTATGCGTAAAGTGGAGGCTGTTCCTCAAGCGCAAAGTAGCTCATTGGCACACTAAACAACAATCTTCTTGGCTTCTGTGCAATTTTTTTCAGAAAATTAATCTGTCAGAACAGTATCTGCGTGCATTTAATGCAGCATGACAGCTCATTCTTCGCGTAGAGAGTGAAAACTGTCTTCGCGTAAAGTTTGAATTTAACCCTTGCGTAGAGTTTTGTATTTGACTCAATTTGAGCTTTGCGTAAAGTCTAATCTGGAACAGTCTTTGCGTAAAGATCTCAACTTCTTTGACTTAGTCTACAAAATTTTATTTACGCTTCTACAAGACCCCCTTCAAAGTTTTCAAATTTTCTAATATTTGAAATACTTTGAACAGAAGCATAAAGTTTGGGATATCCAACAGTCATTAGCGTAAAATTAGGGATACCCAACAGTCATTAGCATAAAATTAGGGATACCCAACAGTCACTTCAAGAATTTGAATCAACCTTGAGTTTTCTATAAATAGGACTCTGTTGGAAGAGAGAGAACTTTACTCATCTCTTTCATTTCTCATTCTCTTCTTCATTTATCTTCAAAATCACTTCGAGCAAATGGAACCCAAGAGTAAGGCCGCCGCCTCAGCTAAGGGCAAGAAGCTTGCCACTTCGTCGACAGCTAAATCGTCGGAGGAACTTCATGCCGCTGCAGCACCACTGGGGAAGAACATCGAAGAGACCCCAAAGACCAACCCAAACGTGGCTCCGGCCATGATAGGTAGAAACCCTTATCTATTTCGACCAGAGGTTGCGTTGGAGAAGATAACCAAGAGCAACCCTAAATCATACGCTCATGTTTATACGTGCCAGCGTAAGAGTTGAGCGCTCACATTATACGTGCCAGCGTAGATGTCAAAACCAAAAATACGCCCACGTTATATGTACCAGCATAGAACTTGAAAATATGCCCACGTTATACGTGCGAGCATAAAACTGAAAATATGCCCACGTTATATGTGCGAGCGTAAAACTGAAAATACGCCCACGTTATACGTGCGAACGTAAAACTGAAAATATGCAAGTCAAAAGACTGCGTTTTTCACACATAAAACTTTACTCTTTTGAACAAAAAAAAGTACGCGTAAATAAACTTTCAATCTTGGACTGCGTAAAACTTTTTTAGAGAAATACATAAAACAAATTCTCTTTAAACCAGAGAACCTTTTACGCGTACTAACTTCAAAATTAACTCATGTATAGTCATTTGTGTAGAGTCTTGAGTTTGTGTAGAGTTCATACTTAGAGTTTTACTAACTTGATTTTTCTTATTGAACTTCTTTTGCAGTGGACTTGGGGATCCATCCTCTCTCTGAGATGTTTGGCTCACCAACTGGTATTTTGGGATCAAATTATCTGAAAAATTTATCCATGTCGAGTTTACTCAAACTGACAAGCAGTATCCCAAGGAAAGACATCAGTTGACAGCTGATCAGGGAGACAGAATGTTGTTGTCTCTGATGAACGGAGAATTACTGACGTCATTGGATGGCCAGCATTACTTGAAATCCGTATTCATGTTTGGGGACGCAATTAAGTTCAAATCTCAGACAAACCCCAAGAAGGAGTCCTGGGTGTTGAAGTTTGGGAAAAGGGTAATGTATCTCCCAACAATGCCAAGGGATTATCCCCTTTCTTCTTTTGTTCACGCCACTCATCCGAGGCAGATGATCTGGAATCTGACTCCCAACAGTCATGGAAGACCAGGGAGAATTATATTCAAGAGGGATGAAAACCAAATGAGCTATCATTCAAGTACTCCCAGTGGTAGTGTCACACCTTTCTCAGGTTTATTGCCTGGATTCACACCAAGTTAGGGCTCGTCACTGATCCAGCCGGTGCATATACCGATGTTCATTAACAAGTTTATGAACTCTTCAATATTATATCCCCAAGTCAACCCTAGGCTTCCAGGGTGGATGACCCCTCACAATAAAAATTGGGTTCAACTTAGCTCTAGGATCATAAAGAACTTCAAAGTAGAACTACAAGCCATCAGATTGTTAGAAGCGGTAGCCTCCATAAGTCAAGGCATACCCATAAACAATAACCTGTTCTTAGCTCTGATGGAGTTATATTTCAGCTCAACGGGAACCTTTACGACCCCAGTAGGCGAAATGGGTTTTGTACTCCATGAGATGCAATTTATCTCCAAGCTACCAATGGAAGAAGTTCCATATGAGGAGTATGTTCCCTCCAACCGGGAACTAGCAGAAATTAGTAAGAAAAACCCTCACTTAGTCGAGGTATACCAAGAGCTGATGTGCCATTATTTGATCTGTACCACTATGTATGAAAGTGGATCAAATTTGGCATATATCAATAAATGGACAACATATCTATTCTATCATAAGAATAGAGTGTCCAAGGAAGATAAGGAGAGATTTCAGGACAACAAGGCTCAAACCATCAATCCTTGCTCAATAATTCCTGCCAATTTGATAAATACTTGGATGATCACATATAAATCCCTGGACAAGTATTTGACTACCGAAGCTGGAGAATTCCCTGCGGGGACTAAAACATTGAGCTTTCAAAAACATGGCAGTCAAAAGCTCTCAAAGGAAGCCTTGCTGGCGGGCTTTCTTTCCTTGTGGTTGCGAAGGTGGGTCGTACTAGGAACCGGTACAGTTGACAGAATTCACCGAAACGTACTAGGGCCAGTAGTACGTTTGGTATTCAAGGTTAGACTCAGTCTATTACCGGCAATGGTGTGCCGAATAAATATGGGTTTATGAGCTTTTGGTGAAGCATTGATCAATAATGCTCCCTACTGTCACAATTTTCCTAGGGTGGATATACCCTATACTTATTTGATGGGCTGGCTACTGCATCACAACTGCAGCTTATTACCACCAAGCCCTAAAAATGATGCGGAGGCATTCCTCCAGAAGTTTAGTAAAGCTACCTGGAAGGCAACTTTAGTGACAGATACACGGGCAGCACTGAATTTCTCCTATGGGCGGAATTTTTCTTTACACGACCACCAGTTCCAGCCGACTGTTTTGGTGAGCAATTTGAAGACGTAGGTCAAGATAGAACTGAGATACCTGCGCCAGTCTTCAATTGGCTAATATGCATCAGACTCTCACATCTGATGTATAGAACTGAAGATAACTACATCTTTGAACCGTACCTACCTAGTCGGTTTGCTCGTCAGTTCGGGTATGACCAGCTTTACGTTGGTAATCCCTTCACCAGTTTCAACCATTATGGAAAATTAGTTGATGGAGCGAGGGCATGGCGATATTTCAGCGCTGGATGCACCGGTGCTAAATTCCATGTGTCAACCGCCTCAAGCATAACTGAGCTACGAATGCTTCATTCTTATGCGCATTTTTATGTCTCCATTCGTTCCTTCGCAAAAGACTACAATATGAAAGGAAGTCTCCGGTAGGAAAAAGAAGGAGACGTCGAAGAACCAGTTATGGTACCTTCGGATATACATGATGATGCTGTTCCAGATGAATATATGGAAACGATCCCAATGGGAATTGGAGAGACATCTGCAGGAGCAATTGCCATATCTACAACCCGAAAGCGGAAGTCAGACACAACTGTTACTCTCCGGGAGAAGAAGAAGAAGGTTACTGTTAAAGGGCCTTCCAAACAGAGAGTTTCTACCCCAGAAAGCGAAAATTCTGCTGAAGAGACTCAAAATATTATATCTTCATCAGCTCAACCTGGAGCATCAGCTCAACCTGGAGCATCAAATCAACCTGGAGAAGGGTCTTCAGTACCCCAGCAGGCAACAATGACAGAAATTACAGGCGTCCTATCTCTCGGACGACTTAGCACCTCATTGCATTTAACTTCGCCATAAAAGGCAAAAGCTGTCGAAGACACAGCCACAACTCTTGCTAATAATTCGGAACCCATCCCCTTGGATGAACCAGGTCTCGAATTAGATGATGATGATTGGGACTTAGATTATGAAGCACTCTTATCGCGCCCTGCACCTACTCCAGGTAAAGATAAATTACACAAATGTTATACAAAAATATGTATTATAATTTTGTATATTGACTATCTTGTTTAATTCTTTGTATGGATCATCGCTGTGGCAAAGCCCGTTGCTCCTCCTCCTTAAAAGGCTATTCCTGAAGAGGTAATAGAATCTGAAGAAGGAAGTTATTCTTCAAAAGAGGACTCTCTTTCTGAGAAAGGTTCTCCATCTGTAGGAGAGGTACGCCCAGAGTCTTCTATTGCCCAAGAAAGACATGAAGAGCCGACTGCAGAAGAAGAGCCAACAAATCTCAGAGAATCGGTTGCTACCCAAGAATCGATTACTGAGGTCGTAGATGCAACAGCAACGCCTTCAATTACTACTGCTAAGCCAGACCAGGTTCTTGAGACATCAATGTTCGAGTCTGAATCAAACATAGAAGGTAGCACCTCTGTAATACCATCCCCTGCCACCGAAATTCAAGCTCCGAAATTGGCAGTAAAGGTTATTGAAGATATAGTCCCAAAAACCCCTGGGAATCAACTGGTCATGGTAACTATAACATATATAGCATTAACTCAGCTTGCTACCACAGCGACGACAACATCTGTCTCTAGTTTTCAGGAGAAGAGCTTGGCTGATATTATTGATACACCAAGCTCTAATCCTGATATGAATCTTTTGGTAGAGATTCACACTGAAACATTTTATAAAACTTTGGCAGCATTGATCAAGATGGTTTTGAAGGAAGGCCTCAGTTATGAGAGTTTGAAAAGTATGATAGCTACTACCATTGACAACATCGTCATGTTTAATGATACTGAGAGGGCAGCAGCCTTGCAAAAGATAGTCCAGGGACTTGAACAACCAATCAAAGAATATCTAAGGTTGTCAAGTGGGACTATTGAAAGCCTCGTCGAATCTGAGTATGATGCTCTCACAAATGAATATACAACTCGAGAAACTATTTTCATAGAATCTCTTCAAGACTATAACAATAAGGTTGCCGTAGAAAGGGCCTTCTTGAGAGAGAATAAACCCCTGTTGGAGCAGCATCAAGAAGCCTATGACTCCATGAATATCAAAATCCATCAACAAAATGATAAAATCCATGAAGTCGAGGCTGAGCTAGCTCGATTAAAGGAGGAGCAAAGCCAGATGACGGCAAACCGAGATGAATATTTGAGACAGAGTTCCATTTTAGAAGAACGAATCTTTGGTTCTGAATCAAACATCAAGACTCTCGAAGAATCCAAAGATAAAATGATAGCTGCCTTTGTCGAACTCTCCCATCTCTGTACTGCGGAAGCTCGACGATCCATAGCATATACAACTTTATTGGGCTCTCGTGCAAAGCATCTGGCAGAATTACAGAAAATAATTGAAGATCTATCTGCTCCACCTTAGAATTTTTTTGTACTCAGTAAAGAATTTTTATCTTCTGTCATTTTCTTCCTTTTGCTGATGTAATATTTCAAACCATGAAATAAATGAAATGTTTTTTATAAAATAGGTATGAGATAGAAAACAATTATCAGAGGTAATATGGACATGATAAGTCTTTGAAACTCAATAAAGTAGGTTATATCTATCCAGAGGTAATATAGACATGATAGATAATAAATTTTTTTTAGAGTGTACGATACTATCAGAGGTAATATGAACATGATAGATTGTAATGACTCAAAGAAATAGATTAATATCTATTCAGAGGTAATATGGACATGATAGATAATAATGAAAAGAAGTAGATTAATATCTATTCAGAGGTAATATGGACATGATAGATAATAAATCTTTTTTTTGAAATCAGCTGGGAAGACAAAAAAAATCAAAATTCTCTTTTGGGAGAATAAATAATCAGCTTAACCAAACCTTGGCAGCTGGGAAATGAAGAAGAAATTCAAAGTGATATTTCTTCAAGAATTTACCCTTGATCGGCATCATGAGCAAATCTCCATTAGGTTTAGATAACCTATAAGCGCCATTAGACAATACGGTTTCGACTATATAAGAACCTTCCCATTTAGCCTGGAACTTGCCTTTACTCTTATGTGTCATAACTATAGGTCTTCGGACAGCTAGAACTAGCTCTCCTACTTTAAATACCCTTTCTTTAACTTTGCGATTGAAAGCTCGAGATATGCGGGCTTGATACAGCCAATGTGCTGTTGTGCTTGAAGACGCTTCTCATCCAGACCTTCAAATTCCTGGAATCTTAAGCGGTCATTATTCTCCGTAGTTAGCTCATTAGCAATGGCTATTCTAAGAGATGGTATTTGGATCTCCAGTGGAAGAACAACTTCACATCCGTAAACCAATAAAAATGGTGTAAAACCAGTTGGAGTTCTGACTGTTGTTCGATAAGCCCATTAATATTCTCCAAGTTTCTCGTTCCAATCATGTTTATTAGAAGAAACAAATTTTTTGAGAAGTTTAATAATTATTTTGTTAAAAGCTTATGCTAAACCATTAGCAGCTAGATTGTAAGCTGTAGAAGATAAGTTCTGGATCCAATTATTGTCACAAAATCGATAAAATGCCTGACTGACAAATTGTGGTCCATTATCATGGATTATCCTTCGGGAAATCCCGAAATGATAAATGACATGATGTTTGATGAAGTTAACCACATTAGACGTTTTTACTTCAATAAGAGGAACTGCGTCTGCCCATTTAGAAAAATAATCAGTTATAGCAAGGATAAACCGATGTCCTTTGACAGAAGGGGGATTAATCGGACCAATAATATCCATACCCCAAGCTTCGAAAGGCCAGCACTATAAAAAAGGACCTATTAATGACGCTTGATAAGTGGATTTCATGACGGCTGATAAAGAAGTGTCATCAAAGTTCAGCAAGACTCCATTCTATGACAGTGTCCAATATAAACGTTATTGATAGTCTTTCAGTGATACGAGCGTTATGAAAAAAAGTACCAAAATTTAAGTCAAAACCTCCACTCCCCCCGCACTTAAAAAAAGCCTAGCCCTCATCCTCTCTCCTTCTTCTTCTCCTTCTCCCCCCCGCTCCCCAACTCCCCAACTCGCCGAGAGATGATGGATTACGCTCGAGAGATGATGGATTTGAAGACTCTCGTCACTCGCACGCTCGAGAAGAAGGGCGTACTTGCCAAAATTAGGGTTTGTCCCTCTCTCTCATTTTTCTCAAATTAGGGTTTCTCTTCAAAAATTAGGTTTTCTTCCGGATACTTCTGATCAATCCTATCAGTTTTTCCTTTTTTTATTTTGTCCTTCGAAAAACCCTATTGTCAGGAAGTAGCATTCGCCATGGAGGACCCGCTCGATACGCTCTGATCGCTCATGGCCTCCCACAATCCTCCTCTCGCAGCCCTCATCGTCCCGTCCGAGGACAACCACCAGGTTTCATTGCCGATTCTAGGGTTCCGATTCCCCCCATCGCGATCGATTCGGTCTAATCTGAGTTTTTTTTGGTTGTTTTGTTTCGAGTTTTACAGAGTTAGTATGTTTCTGCTAGGGACATGAGGCAAAAATTCGTCTCCAAGTTCAGCGGAAGCGCCGGTGAGGATCTCGTCTTGGTCCAAAGTTCAACGGAAGTTCGTATTCAAGCTCGAAGCATAGCTAATTTCTTGGAATCAACAAAACAAGAATCATTATACTTAAAAGTCTTTGAATTTTTAAATTTTTTTAAAAACTGTGGCTACCTAGTGCTGGTTACTAATAATCTGAGATTGGACAAATATTATAAAGGAACAAAATTTTGATAGATAGAAAGGGAAGTTTCTTCAACTAGGTTCTTCGTTTCTCATACAATTAAGTGGATCAACAAAACATAATCTTGGGCATGTCTACATGTGTCTAGGTAGGCTCCCCAATTCAAGTTCCAGGACCATACTAAAAACTTTGGCTTCTTAAGTCTCTTTATCTTTTCTATTAAATTTTAGAAAAAACTTGCATGTTCCTGATAATACTTAGCTGGATGCAATGACAATGTAATTCAGTCACAACTAGTAGAGGTACAATCCTAATTACCTAATCTGATACAGTCATCATCAGAAAGAACATAGTGCAAAGCTAAGAAAAATTCTAATGGAGGTTATATTTACTGAATCCGTAAGCAAAGTCAACTGATAGACATGGGTAAAAGATTAAATTTTAGCCTGTAATAAGACTCAATATTAATATGAATCCATTGATTCTACCCTTTAAATGCTGAGCAATAAAAAATCAAAAAAGTATCTTATAGTATATATAGTTTCTGCACTATTACTATATAAATAGAATTAGTTGTGTCCATCTTTTTCATGTCATGTTGATTTATATCTTTCAAATATTCATGCCAGTTATGATATTTGATCTTCATACAGTCCTTAATTATCATTTGCAGATCCACCGATGCTTACTTGTATCGAACCACTTCTTGAAATGGCGTTCTACTTTTTTTTTTGGAGAGAATTGGATGCTTCAAGTACCTACTGCAGTACGAGAAAACCAAAATGGTTAGCAGAAACACTAATGATAAAAGAGACTAAAATGCATTGAAAAGACTAAAGCTAAAAGAATGAGGATATCAAGGTGTAACATTATTTTCCTACATTCATGAACAATAGGAAAGCACACAAAGTTACAGCCTACTATCTTGAATTCATGTATCTCTATTGTCAAATTTCTCAATAGACTCAAAATGGTTCCAATTTTCATATGAGCACTAACATAAGTTTAGATGTTTAATTTGGACCACAAATATTAATCTACATTCCATGTTTGCTCATGATCCAAAAGCCTACACATAGAGTTTACTGATTTGTGGGACAAGAATCAAAACCTACATGGCCAAGAAATAACTGATACCACCTTGAAACAAATTTCTGTATCCTCTCCATGTTTCACTGACTCTGAAAAATAAATAATGGTCAAGATACTTATTTTAATCATACTAGTTTATTCATATAAGAGATTAGGCTTCCTCAAAATTTTGTTCATGTGGACACGCACATAGGCACACTCCCCAAATCAGAACCAACAAAAAAAACAGAACTAGAATAAGTTATCACATCATATTGAGAACACTGTGAAATCTATTGAGCATCATGTGTAGGTTTTTGACATTGATGTTGGCTTTGAGTATACCTTTGTTTGGGATTTAGTTTCAGTTGTATTATTTTATGGCTTCGACTTTTAACTTCTCTTTGAGTATCACCGGTTTTGAGTATCACTGGATTTGGTAAAATTGGGATTGGAAATATCTATTGAATGACTAAATGGTTTATTTTGTATCAGTGGCTTTGAGTTTCATGCTCTGGCTGTTTTGAGTGTGGCTTGGGGTTTTATTTGTCAGGATCATGCTTTGCTCTTTTGAGCATTTTGAGTAACCCTTCAAGCACAGTTTGAGTATCCATTCAAACACAGTTTGAGTATTCCTTCTCTTTGAGTATCACCCTAGTTTCATGTTCTTTGATTTTGTTTTTCAATGGACTATGATGATGAATGTTGCCTAATTTTGATTAGGCAAAAGGATTTGATATCAGTAGATGAGTATCATTTTTTGAGTATCTTTGAGTATCACTTCATGATGGATACTTGGCTTTGAGTATACTTTTGAGTATTAACTTCTACTTTTGAGTACCCATGTCCTTTGAGTATCACTGGCTTTGAGTATACTTTTGTTTGGGATTTAGTAACACTTGGATTTGAGTATCACTTGGCTTAATTTGTGGAAAAATTGTTGCTAACTCTTCGTATGCTGCCTTCTGTATGCAGTATCAGTTTTTACAAACTTTTGAGTATTTTTGTCAGTGTATGGTTTTAGTTCAGTAACTTTTGCAGCATTGGTACGATGAAATATGAACCATGTACACAAATCTCTGAGCCCAATTTTTCATATATTAAGATTTAATTATTATTATTATTATTATTATTATTATTATTACATTAATATGCTTGATCATGTGGATAGACTTAGACTGGTTTGTTATGCGAAAATTTGGAGACTTGTTTGTAAACAGGAAATTTCTCTTGCTGCTATTATTGGAGAATCAAGATGGTTGCATTATTAATTGCCTTGGAGAATCAAGATGATGTCAAGCATGTTTCTCTTGTTGTTGCTTGTTCAAGGATGGTATACCATATATCTGCTCGTTCAGTAATTTGTACTCAGCAGTATTATTTATTTATCATTATGTTATGTTCAAGGACTCCACTGTAGCTTTGGAGTTGTCTTTTTATACTTCTGAACTTGATATATTTATAAACTCTCTTGTAATTTATAGGATTTACAGGTTAAATCTTCACCGCCTGCTTAGACCACTTTTCTGCACACTGATCATGCTATCATTTAGGTCGTTGTCAACATTTACTCTTGTATACATTCAAGTCACCAATGAAATGGAGATGGAGAAATGTAGAATAGTAGCTAAAGTACTCTATTTTGAGACAATGAAATATAGCTAGCTTAAGTACTCTATATCTGTGAGATATTGATGTACCCTATTTTGAGACACTGAAATGGAGAATGGTACTTTATATTACATTTCAATGTTTTGTTATAAATATGGTTCAAAGTGGTTGTTTTCGAATTGAATTGAGAAGTGTTTGGAATGTAATATATAACATGCAGTATAGAGCATTATAAATGTGATATAATGACCATATACAGATCATCTATTCATAACGCTTTGAAAATAAACCATAGCAAAAATTCAACATATTAATGACGGTTTTGGAAGAATTATTTATAACACTTTTAAAAATATTTATAACACCCGTTTTCATAACGCTTGGATTGAGAAAAAAAAGTGTCATGGTTTGTAATTAATGGCGCTTTTTAGCCGTCATTTAAATGTATTTTTGTTGTAGTGCAGGAAGCTGCCATAGGACGTAGAAATTTAGAAGGTTGATGAATAAAATCAGCATAAATCTGGCATGCTTACATCGTCTTGCGTAATCTACAGCGTCTGCTATCATAGAAGGCCAATAATAATCCATTATTCAAATACGGTCCTGTAACTTTGGACCTGGTTGATGTGCACCACAAACTCCATCATAAGCTTCACGAAGTGTTTGCTTAGCTTCGCTTTCTGAAAGACAATGTAGTAAAAGCCCGTCATAAGAACGACGATACAACATATGTATAGAAGAATCATAGTAAAATCGAAATGATCGTCTTTTGATTGATACAGCTTCCTTTGGATCTTCAGGTAAAATCCCATAGACCGCATAATCAATAAATGGACTTCTCCAATCCTTTTGCTAAAAATTTGATTCGGTAGCATAACTGTGTTCAATGTGCAAATTATTCTTGACACAGAATAGGTCTCGATCCAACAAAGTGATGGTATTTTGTCTTCTGATTGGAACTGCTAAGTCTGCAGCTAAACTAGCAAGAGCGTCAGCTTCCAAATTTTGAGAACGCGACACGAATTCAATGAAGAACCCACCCTTTGAATGAAAGAGCCAGTTCGATTACCACTTGATGATAGGGAATAAGGTCAGGATTTCTGACTTCATATGTCCCTCTGACCTGAGTGACGGTCAGTTGAGAGTCTCCATAGGCTTCCAAGAACTCAATGTCCAATTATTTTGCTACTTGAAGACCAATTAGCAGAGCGTTATACTCTGCCACATTATTGGAACATGGTTCATTGAGGGAATAAGCACGGTATATAACCATTTTATCAGGAAAGACCAAGATAGTGCCTACTCCGGAGAAAATATTACCTTTAGGTCCAACTCGTGATGCTCCATCAAAGTATAGTTGCCAAATATCATCCCTCAAAGTCATGTTGCAATCTATGACTTCATCTGGAATGTCGTCATATAGCTTAGAAGTTTCAGGTATATGATGAGCAGCTAAGAATTCAGCTAACGCTTGACCCTTCACTGATTTTTGAGATATGTAGACCATATCATAAGGAGTAAGCAACATTGCCCAAGTAGCTAACCGGGAGTTAAGAATACTCGACTTCTTCATCAATATCCGAATAGGATTTATTCTGGAGATGACATGAATAGTCTGTCCCGATACATAATGTCGTGTCTTTTGAATGACAAAAACCAAGGCTAGACATTTTTTTCCACATGAGTATACCTGTGTTCAGCCCCAACCATCATGCGACTAAGATAATAAATTGCCTGTTCATGACCCTCATCACTTTTCTGTGCAAGAAGAGCACCCAGAGAATGATCCAATGCTCGAACATACAACAAAAATGGTCTTCCCACTACTGGGGGTACTAAAACAGGTGGATTTGTGAGGTATTGCTTGATGTCATTGAATGCTTGTTGACATGCTTCATCCCAAACAAATGACACACCCTTCTTCAATAAACGAGAGAAAGGTTGACATCTCCTAGAAAGATTTGATATAAATCTCCTGATATAAGCAATGCGACCTTGGAAGCCGCGTAGTTCATTCAGATTGCGTGGAGGACGCATTTCAAGAATTGCTTTAACTTTATCAGGATCAACACATGGATACCTTGAGAAGTGAGGACAAATCTTAAAAATTTTCCACTGGAAACCCCTAAGAAAGACTTAGTGGGGTTCATCTTTAGTTGATGTTGACGTATCAACTCAAATACTGTCTTCAATTCTTGAATGTGATCATCTTTTGATCGACTTTTGACGGCGATATCATCTACGTAACATTCAACTGTTTTTTGCAGATGTTCTTGAAAGATGTTGCTCATGGCCTATTGATACGTAGCACCGGTATTTTTTAGACCAAAAGGCATAATCGTGTAGCAATAAAGACCAAGAGGTGTACGAAAAGCGGTGTGCTTTTCATCTCCTGGATGCATCTTAATTTGGTTGTATCCAGAGAATCCATCCATGAAAGACATACGTTCAAAACTACATGTATTGTCTATCATGACATCGGTGATCGGAAGTGAAAATTCATCTTTTGGACAAGCTGCGTTAAGATCTCAAAAATCTATGCAAACTCAAACTTTTTCATTCTTCTTCATGACAGGAACAATATTGGCAACCCAATCTAGGTGTTGTTCTTCACGGACAAAGCCACATGTGATCAGCTTTTTAACTTCTACTTTAATTGCATCCATCATGTCTGGTCGAAAATGCCACTGCTGTTGTTTCACAGGTTTGGCATTAAGAAGAATATTAAGTTTATGGGTAGCTACTTTAGGATCCAGACCTGGCATATCCTCATAGCTCCATGCAAAAATATTAATATATTCTTTTATCAGCTTTATCAATTTTCTTTTTTAATCTTCAAAAAAGTTTTTGCTGATAAATATTGGCTTTGACGTAGTTTCGTCTCCAACATCAATTTGGATGATTTTATCTTCTGTGGGTGGTTGTCGCTGCTCAAACCGAAGCTCCTACTGAGTATCCATTTGTTGTGTCCAAGGGTTGTTTTCAAATAGTTCAGACTCATCATTGGTTTGAACCATATTAACTGAAAAGACGTGCTCGAATTCACCACACTGGACTCCTTCTGAATCTGAGGATTGTGAAGAACTGGAAGAAAACTCTTCTTCCATATCTTCCTTAAACATATAGGATGTATCGTATCCCAAACCATGACGGGTTCGTTGATAAAACAGATCACCACATAATGGTAATCGTCTACCTTTGCCCTGATTGAGACCTGACATAGTTTTCAAATCATATCCCATATTTTGGATAATCTTACGGGTTTGTTGACTATATCTGTCAATTCTGATTTTTTCTTTATCCTTCTCTTCGAGATTATCTGTCTGTATAACAGGAATATTCCTAGCCAAACCAAACACAATTTGACGCTTGTTTTTCTTAGTAGACGGGATCACAAAATACGATTCTTTATGACGTTTACAAGCTACACAAGATTGTGGTGATGAGGCAACATGGAGAAAATAAGGAGTTGATGTTAGGAACATCTGAGCATAGGGTCCAACATCGACATGAGAAGGAAAAGAATTCTCTTTGTGATTGATATATAAGGTTTTCTCTGTATTTATGTTAGTCTTTTGTTGATGACTATGATTATTAACAGATAATGTCATTCTTTCAAGATATTTGACAGCCATATACTCCAAAAGGAAATCTTTATTAAAATGGAAAAACACAGATTGATCAATATTTACATCATTGACAGACTGGTTACTACGCCTTCAATTAATTATTAACGGACCATCATCCATCTTAGGCGTAGACTTGCCGAGGTTGATAACTAGTGGTTCTGAATTAGTTAGACGAGAAGTACGTCCTTTAACCTTAATCATGAGAGGTTGAACTTGGCTTTTGACTAGAATTCTCATAGATTCATCAGACGTAGTTTGAGTTCTTCCTTTAACTTTAATCATCAAAGGTTCATCATCGACAGGTTGGGGTTGAATCCGACCCTTAACCTTAATCTTCAAAGGTTAATCTTTTGAAGGCGATTGGTCTTCTGAAATCGATTGGTCTTCTGAAGGCGATCGATCTTCAGCCATATCAGATATTTCCTTCATATGCACCTGTGTATAGAGTATTGAATCAGAGAAATAGGCTTCAACACCTTTAAAAGGGTTGAGATCTGCAAATTCAGTCTTTACAGTCCCCTGAGAATCCACATACTTGAAGCATTGGTGGAGATTTGAAGGCACACTGTTATGTTCATGTATCCATGGTCTTTCGAGTAGGATATTATAAGATACGTCTGAATTGATAACATAGAAGGTTGCCATGGTTCGAAGATCACCTATTTGAATCTTCAGAAGAAAATTTCCCCAATGGTTTACTTCTTCCAGAATTGAAACCAACAATTGTCGTACTAGTGTAAGTCAACTCACGAGTAGGAATCTTCAATGGCCGTAACATACTCTGAAGAATAATGCTAATGGAAGACCCAGGATCGATGTAAATCCTGTCAACTTCGGTGGAGTCAATATACCCTGTGTAACACAGAGGCCTTTCATGTCGATTATGCTTCAACAGCATATCCTCTTGGGTGAAAGTAATATTAGGAATTGACTCCATCACACTGTGGCATTGGAGACACGACACCGGTGTATTGTCAGAACTTTTGAGCTGAGCTAAGCATGAATCTGCCTGTAACAAAGCTTCACTCAAAGTTTCTCGACTTTTCTTAGAGAGACGGAGTAACTCAAAGATGGAAAGCCTAGCTGAAGTATTGGCTAATTGGGCTAGAATTTCAAACTTATAGGGTTTCATTAGCCCTTGATTTGAACCAGACTTCAGCGGGACGTAAAATGTACTGCCTTCTGTTTTCCTTTTTCAACCACTAGTGGTTTAGAAGGTCTTGCCTCAGTAGGAATAGAAGATGACTGAGTCGATAGATTTAGAGTTTCAGCGGTATCATCCACCTCTTTAGAAGTTCCCTCGTAATCTTTATGGTAGTCCTTTCTAGATCTTGTACCAGCAAAAGCCTCTTCCTCAGACTCAGGAGAATGAAGTACCATATTATAGGATTTAATCTTTTTTTTCCTTAGTCTTCGTCTTACAGAAATTTTTATGAGGGACCTCAAATCCCAATCTGATGGAAAAAATTTGACCTTGAATGTGCAAAGGAACTCGTATACCTTTACCATCGTTCAAGCATTCCGTTTTTTTAAAGTCATAGCCTATCTTTTTCATGAGATAGACCGATTGTTGACTGTACATACGAATGGGTAGCGGACTTTCATAAGACGTTCTAGTAGATAAAGAAGGAACGTAGACCCCTATAGTCGCAAGGGTGGAAACTTTTGGTGCAGGAGGTAAAATCCTAATCGAAGCTTTCTCATAGGCAGTAAAAACTTGTTGTGCCCTATACAAAGGGACACTGTTCATGGCTAACCATTGCTGATGAGTAAGCTTTAATTTAGTAGGAGGAGCCAAACTTGGAGGGCAAATGTTCAAACCCCTTAGCCTATCTTCCAAAGGAATGCCATCCCATATATGATCAGAATCATCATAGTTTGAGATAGCAACATGAGAAATCATATTACAGGTTTTAACTTTTTGACCTTTCTTGGATTTTGAAATTTTACTTTCATACTCCATTTCAGGTACTAAGTCAGGGTGTACCCACATAATTTCACCATTTTTCAAGGTGAGAGGCAATAGTTCTTTACTTTGATCTCTAGCTGTTGGAAGATTCACAATCTTCATTATCGCCTTCGGAATCGGGACAATCCCATCAGGAACTTGCTGTGGAGGAAGATCTCCAAACTGAAGAGAAATCATGTTAGTCGTGTATGTATGCTCATCATTAGTTAGAGCGATAGCTTTAGCATTTATCAACTCCTAAATCTTTTTCTTCAAGACATAGCAAGCCTTAGTCGGATGATTTATATATCTATGGTAGATACAATACTTGGGATTATCTGTCAAGTCTACCTCATTAGGTCGTTTTGGATCTGGAATCTGGAGTTTACCACTCTTCACGAGCATTGGAATATTCCAGGAATGTCACTGTCGTCGAAAGAGTACTATTCTTTCGGTTTAGAAGAATCCAGATTACTTGTTGTAGGTTTGGATTTTGAAAGGTTCACCACCAGGGTTTCCTTTCCTTTTCTATTACGATTACCAAAATTGTTACATGAAGGGATTTTCTTTCCTTTATCTTCCGAGGCGAAGATCATCCCATGCTCACGAGCCAATCTACTATTGGTTTCAGCTGAAACAGCCGCTATAATAAATGAGGCCCAATCTGTGAATTGAGAGCCCGTAAAAATAGCGATGGTTGGTCGTAGATTCATTTTGCATGTATCAATTAATGCTGAATCTGGCATACCAGAAGGCATTTTTAGAGTAGCTTATCGAAAATGTTCAATAAACGTCCGAGTATCCTCTTTCTCTTTTTGTTTAATCTCTATCAAGGAGGACATATTCATATCCATCCCTCCTTCATAGAAATGAGATAGAAACATCGCTTTGAACTCGTCAAAAGACGAATGCAATTATCGGGTAGACTGCGATACCAGTCATATGTTGTACCCGTCAAACACCCAATGAAAACTCGGGTGAGGAGAGCATCATTCTTCTGCAAATGAACAGTCATAATATCAAAATAATTGATATATTGACTTGGAGAAGCCTTTCCATCAAATAATACCATAGATTGTGGCTTGAATTTGGGAGGAAAGGGTACATCATTCTAGTGGGGAGGATAAGGTTGCTTGATTCCTAATTTTTGGAGCTGATCTTTGTGCTTAAGAACTTCAAATTGTGCTTTTAACTCCCGAACTGCTTGAATAGCTTTACTAGTTTGAGAAAGTATATTTGATTGAATAGTAGTTGGATGCACCGTAACCCCCACTGGAGGTGATACATCCTCTGGAATAAGAGAGTTAGGAGATGCGGAGTTTTGATTGATAACAGGTTCTTGACTCAGATTATTCAAAGGTATGTCAATCCCTTGACTATCTTGAGTTGGCGCAGCTACCTACACTGGTGTTACCACTGCCGGTTGGACTGTTTGCTGAGTTGTTATTATCTGATGCATATTTTGCATCATGGCAAGCATATCCTTTAGCGATTGTTCCACCGCAGAAAGACGCTATTCTGTATGAGAAGTAGACGTCTCTTGTTCTTCTCCGATAACATAGAATTCGACTTCTCTTAAACATATAGAGGGATTGGTGTAGAGATAAGAATCAATGCTATCAGTTTCTAACCCAAATACTGGGTACCCCCAGCCTCTGAATCTGAAGAATGCATACTTAAAGATCGTTGACTTCTTGACCGAGTACGTTGATATACTCTTTCGAAAGTGTAAAGGATTCGGTTGAACCGTTGTTGACTTGGAGTCCGGGATGAATTACGTCTTGGACGTCGTCCTCTATTGATATGAGATGCCATATTGACCGATGCATAGGACAACTCATGTTCTTGATCATCAATTTGTTGCTGAGGTACGTTATAACTTAATCGGTCGAAAACTGATCATTTAGTAGCAGAACAACAACATTTGATTACAATTTGGTGACATTCACCATGATAATTTTCTTGAGGGAGTGTCACAGGAGATTTTCTATTTTTACGCTTTTGCACAAGTAATTCGCGTAAATCAGAAGAATTGGAAGGTAACATTTTCTTTCTTGCATTTAGGACAGAGAAATATTTAGTCCCTTGCGTAAAAAGAAGGTTACTAGCTTCATTGGCAGAACTAAGCTGTGCATTTTTATGCGCCTGGAGTTGTGTGCGTAAATCCTGAGTTAATTTTTGTACACAGAGAACACCCTCAGCATTGCACGTAATCCTAAGATTTGGCACTTTGCGTAAAGCAGCATTAGAGGATTATTGGCAAAAAACAGAAGTTTTGCTAAAATTTCTTATCTCCTTGGATAAACCAAAGGAAGTGTCTGCCATAGTAACAATAGGAGACTTGTTTTTACGTTGTACGCGTGTAGGCAAGTTCACTTTAGATGCAAAAGCACCATTATAAATTTTATCTACCATGTCA
The DNA here is from genome assembly GCA_029216955.1 of Iris pallida. Classification (NCBI taxonomy): domain Eukaryota; kingdom Viridiplantae; phylum Streptophyta; class Magnoliopsida; order Asparagales; family Iridaceae; genus Iris; species Iris pallida. The sequence goes on along the minus strand of JANAVB010016800.1, from coordinate 2,002,681 downwards.
CCGACATGAGATTTGCCTTTACGCGTATAGCGCAAAATAGGAACATCTGCCACGTCATAGACGGAAGATTTGCCCTTACGCATAGAGCACAAGACATGAGTGTCTACCACGTCACAGACAGGAGACTGTACTTTACGCACAGAGCGCAACACTGAAGTAGGAACTGCCTCGTCACAGACGGGAGCCCCAACAACAGGAGTGGGAAGAATTCCCTTGCCTTCAAAGACAATAGAGAGATTATAGGGTAATTTGGACTTAGGAATCCAAACTTTGCGTACCTTTCATGATTTTTGCACATTGGAGCAGCGAGCACTACCCCCAATTCAGAGCATTTCTTCATAAGCAGTCTGGTCGAACTGAACGACCAAAGTCTTCTTCGTCGATCCAATCGACACATCATCGTATTGAGCAATTGTTTTCTCGTCAGAGGAGAAATTTGTCCTTGGCAGAGTCGCCATTTTGTTTCACTTAACAAAATACCCTAAGGCTTTTGAAAGAAAACGAAAAAAAAATGTACAAAAGTACAAGTAAATTCTGGGAAGTATTGCTATAGAAGTCTGATATGAGAGCGATCACTTTGTTCCTTGGACCTGTCACTCCCCGTTCCCAGAATAAAGTATTTTATACGTGTACTTCTTGAATGTACTTATTCAATATTTATCATGCATTTATTCTGTATTTAAATTCTTCAAATTTGTGCTTATTAATTTTTTTTATTTTATTTTCTGCTTTTTCTTGGCTCTTGGTTCATTTCGGTTCATGGGAAACCAACTTGGTTCGGTTTGGTTCAACATGGAAAGGAATGGATGGCTTGGATTTGGTGGAGAGAATGAATAGTGGAGATCCACTTGACCTTGATATAAAAGTTTTTCTTCCACTCTCTCTCTTCATTCATTCACATTTACTCCTCCACCAAACCCTAACCCATTTGGAGAGGCAAGTACATCTTGCACACCATGAGGGATTTCATGTATCCCCAATTATTTTTAGTTTATGTTATTCATCTTCTCTTCCTCTACAAGTTTAGGTCTTGAAGTTTTTGTTTTCCATGGATGGTTGGGTGTAGATCTATGTTTTAAGTTTTGGTTTTCATAGTTTTGGTTTTCATATGAAATTTAGGGTTTTGATCTATCAAACATTGTTGTTTTCGAAATTAAGTGGTTCCATGTTGTAGAGAATTTAATTCTACTAAAGTTTGGCTTTTGAAAAGTTAGAGTTCGATTTATTTTGTGGAAGTTATGGCAAAATGTATTTTGGTTCGTTCCTATATTCATCTGCAGCACGAACAGCATGTCGCAGAAGGCGCATGTCGCAGTAGGCGCATGTTGCAATGAGACGCATGTCGCGGAAGGTACACAGCATGTCGCAGAAGGCGCATGTCGCAGTAGGCACATGTTGCAATGAGGCGCAAGTCGCGGAAGGCACACAGCATGTCGCAGAAGGTGCATGTCGCAGTAGGCGCATGTTGCAATGAGGCGCATGTCGCGGAAGGCACACAGCATGTCGCAGAAGGCGCATGTCGCAGTAGGCGCATGTTGCAATGAGACGCATGTCGCGGAAGGCACACAGCATGTCGCAGAAGGCGCATGTCGCAGTAGCCGTATATCATGTCGCGCATGAGCCGCATTAAGGCGCATGTCGCAGTAGGCGCATGTTGTATGAGGCGCATGTCATGGTAGGCGCATATCATGTCGCAGTTGAGCTACATGAGGCGCATGTTGCGGTAGGCGCATATCATGTCGCAGTTGAGCCACATGAGGTGCATGTCGCGATAGGCGCATATCATGTCGCAGTTGAGCCACATAAGGCGCATATCATGTCGCAGTAGGCGCATATGGTGTCGCAGTTGCATGCATGTCGCAGAATAGGCCGCATATGCATAATTTGGTTGTTTCTAACTGTTATATGTCCTAATTAACTGAATTGTGGCTAGAATTTCTTTCAACTCCCAACATGAATTTGTTGATCTTTTCCTTGGATTCAAGAATATATTACCAACTATTTTATACTAGTTATGGACTCGACCATGATTAATACTAATTTGACTTTTATGCCTTGTCATGAATTGACCCCGACTGTTACTTGACTAATAATTGATCATGCGTTCCTAGTTGGAACTAAGAGACTGGCTAGTCGTCTTATTGAATTGAATGAATGAGACACGTTCATATTAACTATGAACTATTAAAATCGATTGGCCGATCCCGAATATTGACATACAGGCACACATGCAGGCTTCAATTTATTTATTTATTTTTCTACAAAAGAAGCATGTGTACTTCATGGTCAAGACATGATTATTCCGTGGTTAGTTTGGATTGTTGCATTACGCTATGTAAGACCTACAACCTAACCGCACGGGCATCGTTGTAGAGTTGTGCATATCGTACCCCGTACGAAAGTACTCATTCTGAATGACCATGATCCACGGCATGGGATTTCACTCAACGTAGAGACTATTAAGTTAAATAAAATAATGATTGCATGGAGAGAATGGATTCCCGAGTTCTTACATGGCAGCCCTCTTGGGACTAGTAGTGCCCGACAGGCCGGTTGGTCCCCACAGATACTGCAAATCTGCCACACGGGCAGGGAGCAGCATCTGGTTATATTATCTATTGTATATTGTATATAGATGACGGGCGTCCCGCTGGGACTCGTCTAATTCATGATTGGCGCAATTGATTGACTGGGTAAACTAGCCTTGCTTGCACATAGTAAGAACTGAGGAATCCTTTATTGCATAATTCCAGGATAACTTGGAACTCACAGTAGCAAGCCGTAGTAGTTGCATGGCCGTTTAAATTGATTTGTTTGTGTGATGTACCTACTCTGTTACCTAACTAAGATGATCAGAATGTCAGGACATGACGGGCCAACTTCTGTCCTTGTTTGGTTGGGAGGTTGGTTCGAAGTATCGTGATGTTATGTGAATCCCAGTGGCAAGCAGAGATCTACTTATCATATTCTCTTATTACTGGTTTTAATTCCTCATATCATGCTTCCTTGTGGTACTTGCTATTGGAGGTCTAACCTCTCTGATTTTGCATGGCCAGATTTAGAGCCGGTTCCCGAGGACTCAGCTTACTTCCACCTCCAAGATGGTCAATACTAGAGGAATGATCGCAGGAGGACTCGAGTGGGTTCCTTACTTCCCCGCTCGTTTTGTTACTTACTTTATATTTTGCCGTTTGGCACCGACATGTTAGTCGGATTGTCTTGTACTTACCCTTACATAATTGTAATTAAGTCAGACTGCAGCTGATAACAATTGTGTATATGTTGCTATATCATCTGGCTATATTTTGTAAAGTCAGATCTCAAGAACATTTTGACTGAGCGTTTGGGACGCCTTACTGCTTTATCTTACATGTTCTCTATTTCTGTTTCTTATTTGAATGATTGAGACAATAGATGTGAAGTAACCATAGTGAGACTTTCATGTAGTATGCACCCCCCTCGTCTTTTAGACAGCATTGATCGTATTACACGGTATTCATCTACCCGTAATACGTAGCTGGCTGAGTCATTCTCCCGCTCTCCAGTATTCTGGTTCTGGGGCTTGACAAGGTTTTAGTGGTGGCCCATGCAGGTCTGATTTCAGACTTGTGGGGTATTTTTGATTTATAGGATGTCTCAATCACACGTGTTCCTTCTTGATCTCATGATTCGTTATCCTCAACCCTTGCTTGACATTCCGGTATCCTTTGACTTCATTGATCCTTCATGTCCGGTTGTTTGATTGTTCTCTTGTCCCTTTTCTTAGGGGCACTTCGTCCACATCGATCAGAGCTGGGCAGCAACAGCAGGAGCAACATGGACAACCTGACCAGGTCGGTCAGCAACAAGAGCCAGTCTCACCTCAGGAGACTATCCAAGAAGAAGTGATAGTAGAACCAGCAGCTGGATCACAGTATCCGGATGTTCCACCACCAACCATAATTCCACCTACCCAAGTGGACACACCAGCCCTTCTGGAGATCATGAGAGGAATGATGGCTGCTCAGCAACATCAGATGTTGGCCCAGCAGTGCATGCACACTCAGCTACAAGAGCAGAACGTGTTGCTCAACCAAGGATTGCAGGCAGCTTTGGAAAGAGGAGTGAGGACTGATTCGGGAGCATCAGCCAGGTTTTGCAAGTACAACCCTCGCCGTTTCGAGGGCACGGAGGAAGCCATCTCAGCAGATGCATGGCTTAAGGATATGGAGGCTATTCTGACAGCAGCTAAGGTGCCGGCAGAAGAACGTGTGGATCTAGTGAAGTTGTTACTCCAGGATCTCGCACGTGACTGGTGGGAATCAGAGGAAGTAGGTATCAGACGTCCTATTGCTTGGGACGATTTTATCGCAAGATTTAAGACCAAGTACTATAGAGTTATGGCACGGTTTGAGCTACAATAGAAGTTCATCAACCTCAGGCAGGCCGGCAAGACGGTAGATGCTTATGCAGCGGAGTTCTGCAGATTGAGTAGGTTCGCCCCAGAGATGGTAGCAACAGAGAGCCAGAGGGCCATGAGGTTTCAGCAAGGGTTTTATCTTGAACTCTTGCAATTGATAGAGGGGCACAATTACCAGACTTTTGATGAGATATTGACGGCAACTCGAAGGCATGAGATCACCATTCAGAGGCTTGCGGTGAGGACTGGGGGTCAGAAGAGGTCCCACAGTCAGATTGAAGGAGGAGGGGGAGCAGCGCCGTGAACAACAGCACCATCCTCTGGCATTCGTATCCATGATGTGGCGATACGAGGACCAGCACCACCAAGGCAATAACAACAGCAACAGAAGAAGAACCAGCAACCCCCAGCGGGCTGCACTTATTGTGGGAAGATGGGACACACTAGAGATGTGTGTCGGGCATTAAATGGACTGTGTTTGATATGTGGAAATCCAGATCATCGGGTTACCATATGTCCCATGAATTCGAGGTCAGGAGGACCAGTGCAGTAGTTTCCTGCTCTGCCAGCACCAGGGACAGGACAGTATCGAGGACCCGCAGTGGCAGTGAGGCCACTGGCCCAGCGTCCATTAATGCCACAGGCTCAGATGTTTCGGCAGCAGGGACCGCCGATGCAGCAACACCAGCATAGACCACCCCAGCGTCACCAAGGCAGGGGCCAGCAGCAGCACCAGGCTAGGCCGCAACATGGGAACCAACAAGAAGGTCGAGGGCAGGCATTCAATCTGTCCTTGGAGGAGGCATTAGCATCGGGAGATGTTATGGCAGGTAACATTCTCGTCGCCTCATATCCCGTAGTAGCATTGTTTGATTCAGGAGCATCACACTCATTTATATCTGCACAATTTGCGACACGGCTAGGAATGGAGTTCGAGGCATTGCCAGGGAGGTTGAATATACTCACTGGCAATGGGCTCGTAGGAGTTAGTAGAGTTATTCTAGCGTGTAGCGTTGTAGTTTGTGGCCATTCCTTACCCGCCCGGTTGATAGAATTTTCTGTTGGAAATTTCGACGTTATCTTAGGCATGGACTGGCTGAAAGACAGTCATGCGACAATAGATTGTCGTAGTGGGAGTGTATCTTTTGATATTCCAGGCATGAAGCGGTTTACCTTAGTCAGATCAGTAGCAACTCAACAAGAGCAGGGAGTAATAACGGCAATGGAAGAAGTTCAAGTTCCGAAGGTAGTTGAAGAATTTCTAGACGTATTTCCCGAAGAACTTCCAGGGCTACCACCAGTTAGAGATATTGAGTTCAGTATAGAATTGGCACCTGGAACTAAACCGATATCAGATCGAGTTTACAGAATGGCAGATTCAGAGCAGGCCAAGGTATATCAGCACATAGAGGAATTGAAGGAGAAGAAGTTCATCCAAGCTAGCGTGTCACCATGGGCAGCACCAGTAGTACTTATGGGGAAGAAGGATGGGTCATCCAGATTGTGCATTGACTACAGGAAGCTTAACGCGGCAACAGTGAAGAACAAGTACCCACTACCCAGGATCGACGACTTGTTTGATCAGTTGAGCAAAGCTAGAGTTTTTTCCGAGATAGATCTTCGTTCAGGGTATCATCAAGTGAGGGTTCGGAAGGAGGACATTCCCAAGACAGCATTCAGGTCGAAGTATGGGCATTATGAATTCTTACTAATGCCGTTTGGTTTGACCAATGCTCCAGCAATATTTATGGATTTGATGAACCGCATCTTTATGCCATACTTAGATCAGTTTGTCGTTGTATTTCTTAACGACATTCTCGTATATTCTGCCAGTGAAGAGGAGCATGAAGACCACCTCAGGAAAGTGTTACAGGTTCTGAGAGAGAACCAGTTGTACGCCAAGCTCAGCAAGTGTGAGTTTTGGTCGGATCATATTTCATTTTTGGGTCATATCATATCAGGAGCTGGAGTAGCAGTGGATCCCAAGAAGGTAGAAGCAGTAGAGAGTTGGCCAGTACCCAAGACCGTAGCTGATGTGTGGAGTTTCTTGGGATTGACATGATATTACAGAAGGTTCGTATCAGACTTTGCAAGGCTTTCAGCACCTATGACCCGCTTGACACGGAAGGATGTACCATTCGTTTGGTCGGCAGAATGTCAGGCATCATTTGAGAATCTAAAGCAGAAGTTAATATCAGCGCCTATTCTTACATTGCCAGTTGGACCCGGAGGTTTTACAGTATATTGCGATGCGTCAGATAAAGGACTTGGATGTGTCCTCATGCAGCATGAGAAGGTGATAGCGTACGCATCTAGGCAACTTCGAGATCACGAGAAGAATTACCCAACTCATGACTTAGAATTGGCGGCAGTAGTGTTTGCTCTGAAGCTATGGAGGCATTACTTATATGGTGATCGAGTAGACATGTACATAGATCATAAAAGTCTGAAGTACATCTTTACTCAGAAGGATCTGAACATGAGACAGAGAAGATGGTTGGAGTTGATGAAGGATTATGACGTGGAGCTTCATTATCACCTAGGCAAGGCGAATGTGGTAGCAGACGCTCTTAGCAGGAGAGGCGGCGCATTTATGTTGACAACCCAGAAGCACATCTTAGAAGACCTTCAGGAGATGGGCATCGAAGTTATACTTCCTAGTGATGTAGGGGTTCTAACAAGTTTACAAGTTCAATCTGATTTGGTAGACAGGATCAAGGCAGCTCAGGCACAGGATCCAAGGATTCAGAAGCTTATAGCAGAATGTGAGTCGGGACTCAGGAAGGAGATGCAAATTCATGAAGATGGTACGCTTAGGTTTGGATCACGCCTATGTGTGTCTAGTGGAGATATCAGACAGGAGGTTATGACAGAAGCTCACAGTTCTCAATATTCTATACACCCTGGAGGGACCAAGATGTACCAAGATATCAAGCAGCACTTCTGGTGGAACGGGATGAAGAGGAAGATGGCTAGATTTGTTTCCCGTTGCTTGGTATGTCAGCAAGTGAAGGCAGAACAGCAGAGGCCAGCTGTGTTATTGCAACCGCTTCCTATCCCGGAATGGAAGTGGGAACATATCACAATGGACTTTGTGACCGGTTTACCGAGATCACCAAGTGGTAAAGATGCTATTTGGGTGATAGTAGATCGGCTTACAAAGGTGGCACACTTTATTCCTTTCAGAGTAGGGCAATCTACAGAAAAGTTGGCAGAGTTGTATATGCAGCAGATAGTCAGGCAGCATGGAGTCCCCGTCAGCATTGTGTCAGACCGAGATACCCATTTTACATCACATTTCTGGAAGAGCTTACATCATAGTCTGGGTACCAAGTTAAGATTTAGCACGGCTTACCATCCCCAGACGGACGGGCAATCAGAAAGAACAATTCAGACCCTAGAAGATATGTTGCGAGCTTGCACTCTAGATTTTGGAGGATCTTGGGAGAGCCACCTGCACTTAGTTGAGTTTTCCTATAACAACAGTTATCAAGCCAGTATCCAGATGGCACCATTTGAAGCACTATATGGTAAGATGTGTAGGTCGTCACTAGCTTGGGATGATATCGGGGAGAGGAAGATGTTAGGCCCGGAATTGATTGTTCAGACAGTTGAATTGGTTAAGGGAATTAGAGAGCGACTTCGAGTTGCGCAGGATCGGCATCGTCATTGGACGGACCAGCATCGTAGGCCGCTAGAGTTTTCTGTTGGGGACCACGTGTTCTTGCGGATCTCACCTACCCATGGGGTCATTAGATTTGGCGTTCGCGAAAAGTTGAGTCCGAGATACGTAGGACCATTTGTTATCCTTGATAGGGTAGGCGATGTTGCTTATCGTTTATCCCTTCCACCTTCGTTATGAGAGGTGCATGACGTATTTCATGTATCTCAGTTGCGAAGGTATGTATCGGACCCAAGCCATGTCCTTGACCATTCTGAGCTGGTTGTTGGTACCAACTTGTCTTACGAGGAACAGCCTGTGTCCATTTTGGACCGAAGAGAGAAGATACTCAAGAACCGAACAATTAGCCTTGTCCGGGTTGCTTGGGGTCATCACTCATTAGGAGAGTCAACGTGGGAACGTGAGGATGATATCCGATCACGGTATCCGCACCTGTTTGACTCACAAGGTATATCTCTCTCTATATACCTTGATTGTCTTAACTCCTCATGCTTGTCACCTTATGAGTAGAATTGCTTGATATCGTAGATTGTTAACCATAGATATATTACTTGCTATTTGACATTGTAGAATAGCTACTTGCTCCAATTACTTGTACTTAGATTAGTCTAGCTCTGACATTTCTGTCCTGCTTGGATCTGAAATTCTGAGGACAAAATTTTTCTAAGGAGGGTAGAGATGTCACTCCCCGTTCCCAGAATAAAGTATTTTATACGTGTACTTCTTGAATGTACTTATTCAATATTTATCATGCATTTATTCTGTATTTAAATTCTTCAAATTTGTGCTTATTAATTTTTTTTATTTTATTTTCTACTTTTTCTTGGCTCTTGGTTCATTTCGGTTCATGGGAAACCAACTTGGTTCGGTTTGGTTCAACATGGAAAGGAATGGATGGCTTGGATTTGGTGGAGAGAATGAATGGTGGAGATCCACTTGACCTTGATATAAAAGTTCTTCTTCCACTCTCTCTCTTCATTCATTCACATTTACTCCTCCACCAAACCCTAACCCATTTGGAAAGGCAAGTACATCTTGCACACCATGAGGGATTTCATGCATCCCCAATTATTTTTAGTTTATGTTATTCATCTTCTCTTCCTCTACAAGTTTAGGTCTTGAAGTTTTTGTTTTCCATGGATGGTTGGGTGTAGATCTAAGTTTTAAGTTTTGGTTTTCATAGTTTTGGTTTTCATATGAAATTTAGGGTTTTGATCTATCAAACATTGTTGTTTTCGAAATTAAGTGGTTCTATGTTGTAGAGAATTTAATTCTACTAAAGTTTGGCTTTTGAAAAGTTAGATTTCGATTTATTTTGTGGAAGTTATGGCAAAAAGTATTTTGGTTCGTTCATATATTCATCTACAGCACGAACAGCATGTCGCAGAAGGCGCATGTCGTAGTAGGCGCATGTTGCAATGAGGCACATGTCGCGGAAGGCACACAACATGTCGCAGAAGGCGTATGTCGCAGTAGGCGTATGTTGCAATGAGGCGCATGTCGCGGAAGGCACACAGCATGTCGCAGAAGGCGCATGTCGCAGTAGGCGCATGTTGCAATGAGGCGCATGTCGCGGAAGGCACACAGCATGTCGCAGAAGGCGCATGTCGCAGTAGGCGCATGTTGCAATGAGGCACATGTCGCGGAAGGCACACAGCATGTCGCAGAAGGTGCATGTCGCAGTAGCCGCATATCATGTCGCGCATGAGCCGCATTAAGGCGCATGTCGCAGTAGGCGCATGTTGCATGAGGCGCATGTCGCGGTAGGTGCATATCATATCGCAGTTAAGCCACATGAGGCGCATGTTGCGGTAGGCGCATATCATGTCGCAGTTGAGCCACATGAGGCGCATGTCGCGATAGGCGCATATCATGTCGCAGTTGAGCCACATGAGGCGCATATCATGTCGCAGTAGGCGCATATGGTGTCGCAGTTGCATGCATGTCGCAGAATAGGCCGCATATGCATAATTTGGTTGTTTCTAACTGTTATATGTCCTAATTAACTGAATTGTGGCTAGAATTTCTTTCAACTCCCAACATGAATTTGTTGATCTTTTTTTTGGATTCAAGAATATATTACCAACTATTTTATACTAGTTATGGACTCGACCATGATTAATACTAATTTGACTTTTATGCCTTGTCATGAATTGACCCCGACTGTTACTTGACTAATAATTGATCATGCGTTCCTAGTTGGAACTAAGAGACTGGCTAGTCGTCTTATTGAATTGAATGAATGAGACACGTTCATATTAACTATGAACTATTAAAATCGATTGGCCGATCCCGAATATTGACATACAGGCACACATGCAGGCTTCAATTTATTTATTTATTTTTCTACAAAAGAAGCATGTGTACTTCATGGTCAAGGCATGATTATTCCGTGGTTAGTTTGGATTGTTGCATTACGCTATGTAAGACCTACAACCTAACCGCACGGGCATCGTTGTAGAGTTGTGCATATCGTACCCCGTACGAAAGTACTCATTCTGAATGACCATGATCCACGGCATGGGATTTCACTCAACGTAGAGACTATTAAGTTAAATAAAATAATGATTGCATGGAGAGAATGGATTCCCGAGTTCTTACATGGCAGCCCTCTTGGGACTAGTAGTGCCCGACAGGCCGGTTGGTCCCCACAGATACTGCAAATCTGCCACACGGGCAGGGAGCAGCATCTGGTTATATTATCTATTGTATATTGTATATAGATGACGGGCGTCCCGCTGGGACTCGTCTAATTCATGATTGGCACAATTGATTGACTGGGTAAACTAGCCTTGCTTGCACATAGTAAGAACTGAGGAATCCTTTATTGCATAATTCCAGGATAACTTGGAACTCTCAGTAGCAAGCCGTAGTAGTTGAATGGCCGTTTAAATTGATTTGTTTGTGTGCTGTACCTACTCTGTTACCTAACTAAGATGATCAGAATGTCAGGACATGACGGGCCAACTTCTGTCCTTGTTTGGTTGGGAGGTTGGTTCGAAGTGTCGTGATGTTATGTGAATCCCAGTGGCAAGCAGAGATCTACTTATCATATTCTCTTATTACTGGTTTTAATTCCTCATATCGTGCTTCCTTGTGGTACTTGCTATTGGAGGTCTAACCTCTCTGATTTTGCATGGCCAGATTTAGAGCCGGTTCCCGAGGACTCAGCTTACTTCTACCTCCAAGATGGTCAATACTAGAGGAATGATCGCAGGAGGACTCGAGTGGGTTCCTTACTTCCCCGCTCGTTTTGTTACTTACTTTATATTTTGCCGTTTGGCACCGACATGTTAGTCGGATTGTCTTGTACTTACCCTTACATAATTGTAATTAAGTCAGACTGCAGCTGATAACAATTGTGTATATGTTGCTATATCATCTGGCTATATTTTGTAAAGCCAGATCTCAAGAATATTTTGACTGAGCGTTTGGGACGCCTTACTTCTTTATCTTACATGTTCTCTATTTCTGTTTCTTATTTGAATGATTGAGACAATAGATGTGAAGTGACCATAGTGAGACTTTCATGTAGTATGCATCCCCCTCATCTTTTAGACAGCATTGATCGTATTATACGGTATTCATCTACCCGTAATACGTAGCTGGCTGAGTCATTCTCCCGCTCTCCAGTATTCTGGTTCTGGGGCGTGACAGGACCACACGATGATGATGAAGAAAACTGCTTGGAGATGAACAACTGGAAGAACTAAGTTACCAGAAAGGTATCGACACAATTGGCACTAATGGCACGGTCGAATGCTTTCCTGCTTTGCTTCACTCTGTTCTTGAGGAAAAGTTGAAGAGAAATGCTCTGGAAAATTATTTTGCTCTGAAAGTATGAATTCTCTCAAGATATCTGGTCTCCAAAAAATCCAGTCCTTCTGCTTTAAAAAAGAAGTCTTTATATAGGCCTGTCTTTTATGCGTAAAAAGCACCAATATTGGGTCTCTACGCAGGCTGGTAGAATAACTGTCACCCACGTACAGAAATTGGCCTCTACGCATGTTGACACGTGTCCCATAATCCAATAAAATAAGAAGAACACGTACACATGTTCTTTGAGAAGTGTGGCATGAAGGCCACGTTAGAAAACCACGTTCACACAATCAGAACAGACTGTGCGTAAGGGATGCTGTTTAGGCATGTCTGAGGGTAAAATAGCTTAAAGTAAGCTTCCAGCATAAAGCGGCTAAAAATAGCCTTGAGTGTAAAGGCTCAAATAAACTCTACACGCAAAAAGAGTGGCTGAGATAGCCTTGAGCATAAAAGCTCAAATAACTCTTATGCGTAAAGAGGAGGCTGTTCCTCAAGCGTAAAGTAGCTCATTGGCACACTAAACAACAATCTTCTTGGCTTCTGTGCAATTTTTTGTCAGAAAATTAATCTGTCAGAACAGTATCTGCGTGCATTTAATGCAGGATGACAGCTCATTCTTCGCGTAGAGAATGAAAATTGTCTTCGCGTAAAGTTTGAATTTAACCGTTGCGTAGAGTTTTGTGTTTGACTCAGTTTGAGCTTTCCGTAAAGTCTAATCTGGAACTGACTTTGCGTAAAGATCTCAACTTCTTTGACTTAGTCTACAAAATTTTATTTACGCTTCTACAAGCCTATTTGCCAGCACGATGCAGTGTACATCATATTTCTAGACTCAATAAATATAAAAAATTATATTGATAAAATAGGAAAACCAAGAGCCTTTTGATGACACATTTCTTCAAATATTTGAGCAGACTTGAAGACGCCTTTTTCACTTGACGGCGGTCGTCCAAAGATAAATAGATCTGGAAATTTGAATACCTTTCGGGGGCTTCGCCCCCGAACCCCCACGGGGGGCGCTGCCCCCTCGACCCCTGTTCGGACAGCGGAACCCCCGATGTGAGGCCCCGGATAGGTCGTTAGGCGGTTCAGATAAATCTTCTTGTATAACGCCGTCTTTGGCCTATCAATAATTCTCCATTGCATATGTCCTGGTTTGACAAAACTTGATCATGCTTATTGCATGTCTACAAGTACATGTTAGACAAACAAACCAATATGATACAAGCATAGCAATATTGATATTAGGACAATGCTAAGTTTAAGTAGCAACATGATAGAGATTACATGAATATTAGTGATGTCATTATGGTAAACTTAATTGATTAGCCATATTCAAAAACATGATATAATTATTGGGCTAACAACCTCCACCTCCACCTACCATACACCCCCACTCCACAAATCCCCCAACCCAGATGCCTCCACCACCGCCCACATCACAGTCCCAGCAGGACCCGATACTCCTACCACCACCTGTTGTTATACCTGCCCAGGCTTCCGTCACTCTCGACGGGAACCAGTTGCTTACACTGATCCAGGGGTTCCTAACGATCCATTAGGAGCAAACCACCTTACTTCGCCTGAGCATGGAGCGTTCTGAAAAGCGTACCATGGTCCTACCACCGGTAGAGCCACGACCGAGAGCGTAGAATATCAAAGACTTCATGAGCTTGAACCCCAGGGAGTTCATGGGGACTGAAGGCATCATAGTCGCAGATGACTGGCTAGACTCGGTAGAGAGGAAGCTCCTCGGAGCTAGGTTGCCGAGTGACCTTCAGGTTGAGGTAGCGGGATGTTTGCTGACAGACTTAGCAGGAGTTTGGTTCAGGAATGAGCCACTATTCGTGAGAGGGAGAGCCACATGGGATCAGTTTAAGATCCAGTTCAAGAAGTAATTCTTGTCGACTACCGCTAGAGTAACCATGGGGCTACAATTCTAGAACATCCAGTAAGGGAACCGTTCTGTTGACGAGTACGCGGCGGAGTTTAGTCGTTTGAGTCGTTTCGCACCTAGCCTGGTTGCACACCCCGAGGAAATGATGCATAGATTTTGCCATGGTCTAGTCCCAGATATTGGCATCCTCCTAGTGGCGAACGGGACGACTGACTACAACCAGAGCCTAGAGTTGGCCCGGGGATAGAGGAACGTCTTCTGTCTTACAAAAGGCCAGCTTCCGTACACCACGAGGGACCTTCCAAGCGCCAGACTTTCCAGTCGAGAGCACCATCGCCGCACCAGCAGGCATACCGTCCTCCCACCCCACATCACCCAACCCTACCAGTTAGAGCTCCGGGACCACAGCAGCAGAGGGGAGCTGTGTGTATACTGTAGAAGGCCAGGGCATGATTATGCCATCTGTAGGAAGATGTTGAAGCAGTGCTTAGCTTGTGGGTCTTCCACCCACCAGCTTCGGGACTGCCCAGTAGCGAGGGCACCAGGTACTGGACCACCATCTAGAGGACCACCGCTCCCGACTCAGCAGCAGAGGTTCGGACAGCATCTGCAGCAGTAGAAGGGACTCCAGGGAAAGGCTTATAGTCTAGCTCTTGAGGCGGAGCCGGAGCAGGTTTCGGAGCCAGATTATTTGGCCGATATCATCACAGGTCATGTTTATTTGCATACTTTTCTAGCGATATGCTTGTTTGATTCTGGTGCATCATATAGCTTTTTGTCATTAGAATTTTTACAAAAACACCATATCTAATCGCTTCACCCACCAAAGAGATGAGTAGAGTAATGATGGGAGGCGGACCAGTACCCATTAGAGCTATCTATAGATGCTCTATTACTATAGCTAGGAGAGAGTTTGGGGGATGATTCTTGTGATGTCACTTCCCGGATATGATATCATATTGGGAATGGATTGGCTTAGCTACGCTCACGCAGCTATAGACTGTCATGAGGGTAGTATTCTGTTCAGTCCTCCAGGATCTACACCATTCAGTCTCAGGAGGACAGGGCCGGAGATCAGCCTAGAGACGAACTGTTGTGCGACAGTTGTGGAGTTAGCACCGCCACACCCTATCATTGGAAAGTTTATGGATGTATTTTCAGAGGATCTTCCAGGACTTCCGCCTGACAGAGATGTGGAGTTCACTATAGATTTAGTAATGGGCTCATCACCAGTGTCCCTATTTTTTAGTTGTTTTGTTATATAAGTTTATATATATATATATATATATATATATATATATATATATATATATATATATATATATATATATATATATATATATATATATATATATATATATAATGTATATAATATTATATATTGTATAAATACATACATACATACTGTATATTTCTGCAGATCATATTTTCTGTATTTTGATTAATTACTAATATATATATATATATATAAATAATTATGATAAAATAGTATCAATATAATATTAATTTTTTTGTGTTTTTGATGAACACCTCGTATTAATTATATATATTTTTTAATTCTGTCATTTAAATTATGTCATTTAGTTATGTCATTATAAATACAGTGCCTATACTGTAATATGTAAATAAATACAGTACCTATAATATAATATATATTTTATAAATACAGTGCCTATACTATAATATGTATGCTCTCAGTTTCTGCAATTTAAATTTATTTACTTACATGTATTTAAGTTCCGTATTTATTTACGATTTCACGTATTTTGTGCAAACGACCACTCTAAGTCCAAGCCTAGCATGGGTTGATTGGACTTAGGTGAGCCCGGGGTCTAGTCGAGTCATGTTGGACTTGGTTCATGGCCTCGGGTCCCGTATTTGGACTCCAGTTCAACTTCATATACGCGGACAAAATACTTAAATAATAAACTAATTAATTTCAGATTCTGTCCTTTATTGTTTTTGAATTTTCAGACTACTTTTTAATGCTGAATAAATTCCAGAAAAATTACTATAAAATACTATGTTATTTAAGATAATTTAATATAATTTTTTCAGAATTTAATTACTGTTTTGCCACTGTTACTTAGGGTTTTGGGACACTGTGACATGACACGACACAGAACATGACACACACAGAAAATATAACACAAAATTTTATCAAACAAAGTATATTCTCAAATTATTTTTCCAAACATAATCTTGAAAAAAAATTTAAAAAATATTTTCAAGATGAAAGTAACCAAATGCAAGCTCAAATTTTTTATACTTAGAAAACAACTTTATAACTATTCTCAGAAAATTATTTTCAGAGCAAAATTTCAGAAAACATATCCAAACGGACCCTTAAGTTTGGCATAACATAACAATGTAACTGCATTCAGTCTATATGGGAGGTTCAACACCACAAATGGAATGATCGGTTATTGTGTCGGTGTTGGCCCACCTACATTCGAGCTGATGACGAGCCGGATTCGTGCCGCCGAAAATACACTAAGGCCCAAGATAATTTGTATTATGGGACATTTATTCAGAAAAATATTTCCTTAAAAAATAATTGAGGCCCTTGATGATAAGGCCACAACCCATTAATTGTTTTGGATATTTTTAATAAGCAAATTAAAATAAAAAGATTACGAAAATAACAGAAACAAACTAAATTAACTAGCAAGATAATTAAGAGAAGAAAAATTCAGAAATAAATTTATGGTAGTTTTGAGATTATATATATACTGTAGATTTGAGATTATATATATACTGTAGATTCAGAAATATATATATATATATATATATATATATATATATATATATATATATATATATACACACACGGCTTCAAACAACTCATAAATGAGCCGTCCAAGCTGTAACTATATGTATGGAGGGAGCGCAATTTGCGTATATTTGAAGGTCAAGCTACTGTCCCTATTGAGGTGATCCATAATATTGAATCGGATGTATCGTTTATGAGGCATATTTAAGTGATGTATGATTGTATGATGTAGCCTGAATTTTTATTAATATATTTACCTTTTTTCAAACACGAGTTTTGGTTTTTCCAACAACTATTTGTGCGCACTTTTGATGCTTATTCGGAATTTTGGTTGGCAGGACCGGAATTTCTATTCGAACCTTTTTCCCGAGCGGAACAGATTTGTTTACCTACTTTCCATGGTCGGGATCTATCCAGATTTGGAACATTTGAGGGGTGCTTATATTACGATTTAGACTAATCCTATTTGTCCCTCCAAATTATTCCTCCAAACCATCCCTCCTTATGTGACAGCCGCGTGGCAAGTTAATGTCACAGCTGACTTGACAGATTTTAAAATTAAAATTAAAATTAATATTAATATTAATATTAAAATTAACAATAATATTAACATCAATATTAACATCAAATTAATATTAACATTGATAATAATAATATCATTAATATTAATATTAATATTAATATTAGCATTAATATTAACATTAACATGAAAAAAATTGGGTAATTAATTTTTTGGGTTAAAATTTGTCATGTCTGCTGCCATGTTAGATGACACATAATATTATTTGCCACGTCAGTTGCCACATAAACATGGATGATTTGAAGGGACAATTTGGAGGTACAAATAGCATTACTCTACGATTTATCAACTAATTGGAGGTAATAGAACTATAATACAACAAATGCAACTTGTAAGAGGGAGAGATCGAAGGAGGTTGTGAGAGAGATTCAAGGATGAGCCTGGTAAGAATTATTTGTTCTTACTCTGTTGATGTATTTTGGGTAGATTATGTGTCATCATCTCTTGTTATTGCAACATGGTGTGGGAGTTGACCACCTTTAATCTCAAAACTCCCATGCTCAATACCCCTTAATGTTGCTTGACAAACAAATATATGTGCTTATCAGTTTTTTGGAAGTACCCTGGGGTAAGCCAGACAAGATTTCGGACTTGGACAACCCCCTCTGGCAACCCCCAGGCTCAGCGTGATCCCAATAGAGGTCTAGGTCGCGGGTGACCCTATATGATCGACCTATAATAAGGGTCAGTGGGCAACCAAAACTATGTTCCGGATAGGACAACCCAACCCCGTGGGCCAGCCCTGGTCCGAGTTACCCAGACTGACGCAGCATAGCATTCTAAGTAGAATATAATTCAGACATTACAGGTAAGAAAAATTGTTTACATTTCCTTGAATCTGTACAAGAATATATAGCGCTTATAATGCAAAGAAGCAATGTGCATGTTGAGCTTGTAACCAACTCCAATGATCACAGGAAGTTCCTCTGAACTCAACCTTATTGCAAAGCCTCTGAGCTCGGCTAGCCTTATTTTGTGTGAGACTGGATAGAAGAAGATACAAAACCCCTCTTCTGGTTCGAAATAACTTGTCGTCGAGCAAAGGACATACATGCCTAGACTCGGACCACCAAGGAACTAATCTATGTTCGAGGAGGCTTGAGAAACTTATTGATACGAATGAACAATAATATGTAGTCGATAAGAACTACACTAGCTCTTGATGTTGCTCAAGGATTTGATTCTGTAATTCTTGATGACCCTCCTAGCTCTTCGGGTACAAGGGGAATGAGAGAGTACACAACATCTTTCATCAATGGCCTGTAACTTGGTTCTGGTTGGACACACAGCGAAGCGATGGCAGCTACCTACAAAACCAGTCCCATTCTAGTTAGCTATGGCACTATTTGAAAAACGTTCTAGTCCTGCCTAGAAGCTTTCTAGTAGTTATATATCAAGCGTTTGCGAAAACGACGGTGTATTTTGGAATGTCCGTGTCGTCTGTCATGTGTCTCCGACACATGACACAAACACGAGTTTTCAGAGTCCCGAGCTCCTAGTTATCTATGGGTAGGATAACCATGGGCACTCAAAACTGTAACTAACTCTTCCTTACTTGGCACAAATGCTTCAAATCCATTGTTCCTCTGATCACTGGATCTACTACATCGGGGAGCCTGTCTCGGTCCGCAAGCTGTGGCAGGACCTGCATGCAAGTATCAAGGGTTGCTTGATTAACTAATGTATCATACTTGCAAATAAGCACATCTTGAAATGATCACAAGAGTGAGTCCTTCCCCAATTCAGAACACTACCCATGCGGTGAAGGACTGGCACTGAGATCCGGCTAGTTCTTCGACCGGTTTTCTTCCCACCAGAAGCTCCAACATCACCACCCCAAGCGCGTAAACATCGCTTTTCTCGGTGAGTTCGCCTGGAACAAATAAACCTAATGTTGATCATCTTCGCCAACAGCATCAACATTTTGCTTCCAAAGTTTCATATTAGGAAACAAAACTTCAATTGAGACTAGATAGATATACATAGTTGTTCTCTGTTAATACCATTTCCAAGGTACTCGGGAGCTTCGTAACCACGAATAGATGAACGTTTCTTCCTGCTCTTTCCGTTCTCGCTTCCGCCAGCAACAGCATGCCCAAAACCTGATATCTACATATAAGCAAGCAGTGCAAATCAAAGAGAAAGATATCTAAACAAGAATGGTACAGAAGTACCGGCTATAGGAATATATATATGGCTAAATTACAATTTGATACCCTCAATTATTCCAGTTTTTCAACTTGATACCCTCAACTTTGATAGGTGTCAACTTGATACCCTAAAAATTACCATATTACCCTCGTCTCTCCCTCTCCCTCCTGGTGGTTACACCCACGCGGCCCCCCTTCTTGCGTCGCGCCCCCTCCCGCGGATGCACCCCCATGCGCCTCCCTCGCAGCGTTGCGCTCCACCCCTCCCGATGGCTATACACCCCCCCCCCCAGCGTCGCGCCTCCAACCCCGCCCCCCTCTCTCTCCGCCTGCGGTGGTGGAGGCAGCAGCCCGCATGCGACGGAGAAAGGGGGGGGTAGGCTTGGGGGTGCGGCATGGGGGTGGTGCAGACGCCGAGAAGGTGCAACCGGCTGGGGAGGGGAGAGAGAAAGAGGAGGGGGCAGGGGTAATTTGGTCGTTTTTAAGTTTTAGGGTATCAAGTTGACGCCTATCAAAGTTGAGGGTATCAAGTTGAACATTTGTAATAGTTGAGGGTGTCAAGTTGTAATTTAGTCTATATATATGAGTGGTACCTTAGCATTATTATTCGAAGCTAGGAGTATAGAAGACGAGTTTAGATCTCTATGAATCACCGGCGGGCTACAATGCACATGAAGATACTCTAGTCCTCTGTTAATTTCAAGTTAGAAAATGCAAATAAACAAGTTTGTCAACTTTAGTAACCAGTTGCAGTTTTGAAGCTAAGATCAATCTGAACCTTGCCACGTCGAGTGCAATCTTCACGCGGATGTTCCAAGTCAAGGCCATTCCTCTTGATGGTCCTAAGAATATCAGCAGAAGAGGCAATATAGTTCATCAGTTTCACTTGTGAATGGGAAACCGAGTGAATAAAGGAAGTACCATGCAACTGCTTCTCCAAGGATCCTCCTTGCATCAACTCATAAACGAGAAACCGTGTCCCCGAATGGACACAGTAGCCCAGCAGGGAGACTATATTCGGATGCGTGGTGTTACTCAGCACGGACATCTCATTCTGCAATTTATCATAGCGACGAGTTTGTTGAGATATGATTAGATTCAAGTCTATCTTTTATCGTATCTCCTATACTGATACGGATTCCTTCTCCGATACGGATACGGATTCCTTCTTTTGTACGGATATGGCTTTCCACATCATCCATTAATAAAATCAATATCGTCGAACAAGCACAATCTAGTTTGTTTTTTTTTTTTTTTTTTTTTTTTTTTTTTTTTTTTTTTTTTTTTTTTTGTGAATAATACCTCGAACACGTTTTCACAGTACGTCTCTTTGGCATCTAACTTCTTCACTGCAACAGAAGCACCAAGGTTGAAGCCAGCTTTGTACACACATCCGACCGTTCCTCTCCCCAAGATATCGTTCTCGCTGAAGCCGTTGGTCGCTGCTTCTATCAGCCTGTACTCGACCTCCGGAATCGACCCTCTTATGCTCATCGGATTGAAGTGGTTCAGGATCGGACCGGCTGGCTGCCCTCCGGAGGTACCTAAGGGATGGAAACGTTGCCAGAAAAGTAACGTCGACATCGAATGGAGGGGGGGTTCGGTGAACTCTGAAAGGCAATGTGTACAAGTGTAGGGAATACCTGTGGATCCAACTTTGTTCCAATCGGAAACTAGGCCCGTCCTTTGCCAAAAATAGAAGGCGCAACATGCTGATAGTATGATCAAAGCCACAAAAACGGACACAAAGACTACAACGAGAACAGAGTCTCTGTCTAAGTGTGCTTGCTCATCTTGCCCCAGAATTTTCCCGACTGCATTCAAACCAACAATGCTAGAGTAATCTTGCAAATGTGATACTTTATGTAAATAATTGAGAATTTTACAATCTTTGTTCTTATACTACAAAAATTACTGTTAATTAGCGACCGAGCGACTGATATTACCGACGGAGGTAAAAAAACTCGCTATTTAGCGACGGAATACCGACTGACTAGCTACTGATATATACCGACGGAGGTAAAAAAAGTCGTTACTTAGCGACGGAATACCGACTGACCAGCTACTGATATATTATGTAAAATACAGTATAAATTTACGTCGCTATTTCCGTCACTGATATATGGAAATTCTACTGATATAGGAAGCCCGAGACGCAAGAGTTAGGAAAATTACTGATCTCGGTACGAAGTAGGTACCTGGAGAAGGTGGTATTGTTAAGTTTCTAGCGCGGGAGAGAGCTATGGTGATGGGCAAGTTCAAGAACCAGAATAGAAATGGAAGAAGCTGGTTCATGACTGGCACCTCGAGGAGAAGGTTGAGGTCAAAGAATATAGAAGATGTGAATTGCCATGTCCATCTCTTCCTCTCCGAAGAGGACTGGTTTGTTTTGGTACAGAGTATGGATTTAGGAAGTGAAACTTTCGTTTTTTGTAACAGCTAGAAATATGGTTGGGTCATTTAAGCGTTATTAAGAAACTTTATATTCACAACCATCGACCAAACGCTATTAATGAATATAGTTTCCGCATACAAACACAGGCGGAAAAGAAAATTCGTATTTCGCCATCTCCAGGAAGGATCCGTCGAGGAATCGTTATAAACAGTAGTAACTTGTGGTCCATGCTTGAACTATTGCTGGTTGTTAAAGGCTTTAGGATGGTCATCATAAATGTCTTGAGTTCATGTTATTTCCTTACTATTTGCTAGCAATATGTTTAAATTGTCCTTCGTGTGTATTAGGAGAAATTATTCGGTGAGCCGGGCTCACTTTGTACCTTGATTCTCCTCCATGATGTTATGTAGTCATGCATATGAGGTCCTTTTCATCAAATGCCATCAAGTGAAGGAAAACCACACGGTAAGTTCGGCTCAACTGAATAATTTCTAGTAGATTAGGCTAAGAAAGACTTGCATTCCCTCCTATTTTTAATCCCCGAGGAACAACAGTCCGCTCTCAAGAACTCAATTGGGCCAGCCCACGTCGGCCTACTCGAACCAGTTTAGTCAAAGGCCCAAGGAAGATTATAACAAACTTTCCCGCCGACCCATGAACTTGCAACATACCAAACAATAATGTTATGGGGATACACTTTCTTTGACACGTTCTATAGCCACATTTTCTTTGACACACTTTCCGAGCTTTTTTGACACACGGATGACACTCGTCGCACTCTATGATATTCTCTGTATAGGTTGGGAACTCACCCACTCGATGGTTTTATTTTCAAAGTAACACCATTTAGATTCTTGTTTTGGATCTTACTATGGTATGCATGCAAATATCTGTATACAGATTGGAATTAGTTCGTGTTTGATTTTTTAGAAATAAATACAGTGACCCCCTATGTTTTATTAGTATTACAAAGACTACCTCTATTTCTAAAATAATTACACTAACCTCCTCTCTTCTTTATAAATTTTATAAAATATAAGGGTAGTCAGTGATATATATAAGTTTCTGTAGAAAATATAGGCTATTTATAAGGGCACATCAGAAGTTTATCAGGGCTAGCCAAGTCTTAGTTTTCCATTATTTACAAGTTTGCCAATGAAAAATTTACTCAGGGCTATCCAAGTGGTAGGTATAAAAGATAACTCTTATAATTTTGGTCTTCTTCCTCACTCTCCATTCTCTCTCCCCCTTTTTCTCCAAACCCTAGTTCTTTCTACTTGTGGTCCCAACTTTTTTCTCAACCCCACATTTCTCCAAACCCTGAAAGATTCTCCAAGGAAGATTCTTAGTATATTCGGTACGATTACGTCAACTAAACGACAAATTTTCTTAAATAATTTATTCTTTTGAAATAATCTTATATTTTGGCCCAATGTAGAAATTATGGAAGAAAGTGGATCATCACGTCTATCAATCGAGCAACATGGACCTTCCGAAGAACACGACAAAACATCCAAAGAACTCTCGATAAATTCCCGACCGACCAAATACGTAGTCGACACATATAGTTCTTCCGAAGACTTGGACATTAGGATTACCACATATTATGGCAGTCCTGAAACAAACAGTCTGTAAAGGTGGACTGCCACAAAATATGGCAGTCCAAGAAGTAACTAGGACTGTCAGATTACGCGGTAGTCTATGTGTAGAAATACTGTAAAATAGGACTGCCAGACTTTCTGGCAGTCCATAAAACACGAAGGACTGCCAGAGTACGCGGCAGTCTATGTGTATAAATACTGTAAAATAGGACTGCCAGACTTTCTGGCAGTCTATAAAACACGAAGGACTGCCAGACTGTCTGGCAGTCCTGTTGTACAGTTCTGAAGGAATGCCAATTTTCTTTGACAGTCATGAAGTTGTTCATATTATATTTGTTTTTGTAATTGTGATTGGCAATTTCTTTGAAAATTTAATGTAGGGCATACCATCTCCTATTTCCATTGACTTGAGTAATATATTATCAACGGATGTCCCCTTTGAATCTTATGAAGAAGCATTAGAATGGTGCAGACAAGTTAAAAGGCAAGCAAACACAGTCCTTATCATTTCAAGGTCATTACGAGGCCAGTCGTATTGTAAAACTGCTGATCTTGGATGCGAAAGAGGTGGAACATTTAGGCTTCATCGCAGAAAAGAAGAATGTGCCCAAAAAAAGTCCCGAAGAAGGCGGTAGGGACCAGAAAGTGTGGTTGTCCTTTCAAGATAGTGCTTGTCTCAAGAGATGATGGAAAGTGGACAGTTGATGTCAGAAATGGGATGCACAATCATAAGCTGGCGGAGACACTTACTGGTCATCCCTATGCCGGAAGGTTGAATGAAGAGGAGAAGAAGTTAGTTGAAGAATTGTCCAGCCCCGGAGTTGTCCCGAAACAAATTTATTCCGCAGTGCGCTAGAAGAATGAAAGAACAAGTCTACGATGAGGACAATCTACAATGCACTTTCGAGATCGAGGACAAATACCCTAAGAGGAAGAATGGCGATACAACAAGTTTTGAAGTTATTTGCTGACAATCACTATGTGGAGTACCATAGAAGACATTTGCCGTCTAATGAAATTACTTCTATGTTTTGGGCGCATCCGGATTGTACGCATTTGGCACGGTCCTTTGCCGATGTCTTGGTGGCTGATTGCATGTACAAGACTAACAAATTCAAGATGCCACTTTTTCACATTGTCGGCTTCACGTCAACGGGTAAATCATTTTCAGTTGCATTTTGTTTCTTGAAGAATGAAACCGTAGATGACTATACATGGGCATTGAACAAATTGAAGACACTTTACACTGGACACAAAGAGCCGTCTGTTTTTGTCATCGATCGAGAATATGCATTGATGAATGCTATAGATATCGTTTCCTCATGCTCGTAGACTACTATGCACATGGCATGTTAATCAAAATAT
The DNA here is from genome assembly GCA_029216955.1 of Iris pallida. NCBI lineage: Eukaryota > Viridiplantae > Streptophyta > Magnoliopsida > Asparagales > Iridaceae > Iris > Iris pallida. The sequence continues at coordinate 1,978,020 of JANAVB010016800.1, read as the reverse complement.
TCAAGCACAATACAAGAGCAGGTTTGAAAAAGTATACGGCAAACTTGATGTGGACCGCTTCATAGAATTCTACAACGATTGGACCCTTGTGTGGCGAACAAGTACTGTAGACGCTTTTAACAAAGCATGGTTGGAGTTCAAAGAGAAGTAGAAAAGTAGCAACAAGCCATGTATATCTTATATCAAAGACACATGGGTTGACCCACATAAAGAAGATTTCGTCTTAGTATGGACGAATAAGGTGAAACATTACGGCACGACCACTACCAACCGTGCCGAAGGTTCACATTCAACACTGAAGAAATATCTACGTTCATCGGTCGGTAGTTTTGTGTCAGTTTGGCAGGCGATAAATCTAATGACCAATTCGACGGTGAACGAGATAAAGGCTTCATTTCAGATGAGCCTCAATATTGTAAAGCATGAACATAGGAAAGAAGAGCTCTTGTCTGATTTAGTCCATGTATTGTCTCACTATGCATTGGCATTGTTATTTGATTAGATTGCTCGAGCGAATTCAGTTGGTTTTGATATCGAAGAATGTGGTTGTACACATCGACATTCTCTCGGCCTTCCTTATGCTCATGAGATCAACGAATATCGACGTCAATGTAGACCTATTCCAGTAGTGGTCGTTGATTAACGTTGGAGACAGTTGTCAGTCATGTCTATGGTGGACCGTCACGACGATTTCTTTTCCTTACCAGAAATTAAACTCCTTCATGCAAGATGGTGTGTTGCATTAGAACCTGAGAGGAAGTCTATTGAACTTAAAATTCAAGAACTTGCCCACCCGGCAAGTAGTCATGTGTATGAGCCATCTGTTGTCGTTGCCCCGAATGGTAGACCACCAAGAAGACTTACAAGAACACAGAAGAAGAAGCTCGAGTCTACTAGTAGAGAACTATAATTATTTGAGCATATTGAAAGAAGCGTGGAAAGGTTCGTTTGTCCAAAGAGGAAGGACAAGCTTCCTATTCAATGAAAGAAACAGAAAATAAGAGTTGGTGTCACATTCGACATGTACATTCATATATTACTAGTTGGAAACTTTATTTTAGAGTATCACATTTTAGTATCGGTTTTGGTATGAGTATCTTATTAGAAAATATAAAGAGGAGTTGAGTATCACATTTATATTTGAGTATCGGTTTGAGTATCACATTTATATTTGAGTATCGATTTGAGTATCACATTTGACTTCACAACAAGGTTTAACAAGGACTGCCCAGTTTTCTAGATAGTCCTAGTTCACAGCAAGTTTTAACTAGGACTGTCCAGTTCTCTGGCAGTCCTTCATGCATGATGGACTGTCCTGGGCAGTCCTTGTTTACAGCAAGTTTTAATTAGGACTGCCCAGTTCTCTGTTCGAAGCAGCAGCACAGCATCTGCAAGGAGGAGGAGAAAAAGAATGTAGGAGGGGGGCTCGGCCTGTGGAGGGTGGAGAGGAGAATGGTGGTGGTGTGCTCTCGGGTTGAAGAGGGCTGAGTTGCTGTCAGGTTTGGAGGGGTTGGAGTGAGAGAGAGAGAGAGATGGATGGTGATGGTGATGGAAGTGTGTTTTAGTATAGGAAGAGAGAGAGTGATGGTGATGGGGATGTGCGTGTTTTAATATAGGGAGAGGGAGTTAGATAGAGGAGAGATGAGGAGTTTGAAAAGAGAGGGGGGAGTGTTGGCTGGTGTAGGAGTGAGGAGAGAGGGTGTATGGGTGTGGGTGTGTTTCCAAGGAGGAGAGAGAAGTGATGGTATGGGTGTGTGGGTGTTTTGGGAGTGGGGTTGATGTGATGTTTGGTATTTTGTAGGGGTGTTGGTATTGTGTGTTTGGGGTATGAATGAGGGTTTGTTGTCATGGTGTTTGGTGTTTGGTCCAATTAAGTCGGGTTGGGTCACAATTGGGTCTAATTGGGTCCTGGTAATTAAAATGACTTAAATTAGTCGATTATAATTATTGATAAATAAATAGTACATGGGGACTCAATTGGATGGGACACAAGTGGTACGTGTGTAGTAGGCTCAAAATGGTCCGTGTCCATAAATTGGGTCGACCAGTTTGGGTCAAAATGGCATCTCCAATTTAAGTTGGAAGTAAATGAGACTCGATGGGGGTAAATCGAGACTGGGTCAAATGTCCGGAAAGTTATGCAATAAAAATGAAGCACAAGAGAGTGTATCTGAGTGGGATACAAAGGTCATGGGTGTAGAGCGTCTCAAGTAGATTGCGCATGACAAGTTGGTTTGGAGAAAATAACCAGTCTTGTGCTCCTAAACTAAAAGTCACGGTAAGGTACACATGATGATAAAAAATAAAAGTGGAAATTTAATAATAATTAAAAAATAATTCAAATGGCCTAATTTGACCCGAAAGTTCTGCAATACAAATAGAGCATAAGGGAACAAGTTTGGGTGGGACATGATATATCAACATGAAGGTAAATTTGTCTAGATCAAAAATCATAAAGAGCGTTTCGAGAGGTTGACATCTCTGGCGCTCCAAAAATCAAAGTCACGAATAGTATATTTAATTATCAAAACTAAATATAATAAAAATATTTATCGAAAATAAATCATTTAAAATTTAAAATAACTCTAAAAATCCAGAGGGCTTACACAGAGTACTGGGCAGTCCTTGTTAAAACTTGTTGTGAACTAGGACTGCCCAGAAAACTGGGCAGTCCTAGTTCACAGCAAGTTTTAACTAGGACTACCCAGTTCTATGGCAGTCCTTCATGCATGATGGACTGTCAGAGTACTGGGCAGTCCTAGTTAAAACTTTGTGATACACGATACTTGATACTTTGTGTGATACATGATACTTGATACTTTGTCATACATGATACTTGATACTTGATACCCAATACTTCAATCAAATACGACGCTCAAACGATACTCAATCAAGTAGGATGCTCAAACGTAATATGATACTTATACGACATTAAGTATTCAAAACATATTACAACAAAATGTTGGTGTTCAACAAAAGCGACACACAAATTGTTCAAACAAATACAACAAAGTCATTTTGTTTCATGACACATCTTAGTACATCGCTCGTTTTCGAGAAATAGATAGTCCGATGCGATGTTCCGCATCTGGTTAGCAACGTCCACGTTGTTCTCTTCCTTGCACAGCAGGAGACTTTTTCCCAAATTTTTTACTTTGGAAGCCTAAAGAAAAAAATAAGGGTTAAAATTACCCAGGTTAATATACTGGTAAACATTAATTCGACATACTACTACTTTCCATCTTTTGTAGTGCATCAAGCAGGCCTGCCTTATTTGGTAGAGGAGCAGCTACCGACACTTCATCACCTTGTGTATCTGGATTCAACATCATACCATGTCTGACCTCTACATAATAATTCATATAGTCATCACTACAATCCCACATCTTCACCACCGAAAGTCGTTTGGTTTCACCAACTACGTGACATTGCCACTCAGTGAAGAAGTAAGAGCCCTAACGGTAGTCCGACGGGACATAGGTTGATGCTTTGGTCCCTTTTGAAGAAGTCCTCAAATTCAATATGCTCGGTATAGTTTGCATGTAGCCAAACTGACGAAGCACTCTGTCTGGCATGTGAGGCTCCTTAATTTCATGATAGGATATCAGACCTTGAAATAGTGAAACTCCTTGCAACGGACGAGAACTATTTCGAAGATCCCGATATGGATGCCAAATAATCTACATCATAGTATAAGTAATCAAGACTTAAGAAGTTAGTATTGTTTCACTAGAATGAAATCATAAGTAAATGATAATTTAAGTTAGCATTGTTTCACCTCCTTTTCGTTCATATCTTCAAGTGCGACACGCTGGGAAGCCAAAGTATACGGATGTCTGCTATCTATCTTAACTGGATTCTACTTACACATCCTAGGTAGCTGCTCATCGTAGTCTTTGTTAAGAGTAGCCCTCTTTAGCGTCAAAAAATGTTCGTATATACATGCTTGTACATGAAATATAGAATAAATAGATATTATTCGACCTAATTTGATTTAAAATATAAACAAAGTACGATTTAATTGACTCACATGGAGCAGAGTTTGACAACCAGCTATAGTCTTCGATCCGACTCGAGATGCAGCCCCAAGTTCACGGTAGAGATAAGCTAGTATACTGCTTCCAAAGGATATTTGATCCACAGTGCCTAAGTTCATAAAATTGTTTACATATTTGGCGTGAATCGAGGTTCCGAACTTGTCCGGAATACAGACGGCTCCTAGATGAAATACATGTATGCCCGGGCCACTACATCGTCGTCGTCGTCCTCATCATCATCTTAATCGTCCTCATCGTCATCATCATCAATGCGTGTATTCCTCAGAAAACTCAAAGGAACTCCGTATAACTTCTTAAACTCAGGAAGACTGACAAAATTCTCTGCCTCAATATCGAGTGAATTAGCGACCAATTCCACCATCTCGTCATACATCTCAAAGTCGCTCGTAGAATAATTCATCAGTATTGGACGGCCATCAACTCTAAGTCCCAAAATGTGGTGGACGTCGTCGAGGGTGATCGTCAACTCCCCGGATGAGAAATAGAAACTGTTTGTTTCTGGATGCCACCGTTCCACAAATGCAGAGATCAGTGCGTGAGCCAAGATCTTATACGAGTGTTTCGCAATATGTTGTAACCCAGTGGGGATGATTTTGGCTTTCACACCTTCTTTCAAATTATCAAAATCCCATGTACTGTACATCTTAGCGTGGTTAATGACCCGCAAGATACGCGAGCTTTTCTAAAAATAAAACAAGATAAATAATATATAAATATAAAATATAACTACTATTTTTAAAAGTTAATTTACATCTAAGGTAATGAACTTGCCAGATCCTTCCAAATTTGGTAAGATATATGGTTAGGCATAGATTTCAATAGTGAGCAACCGATTGGGCTCACTTCCCGATCAGCTCTATCAGAAGCGGCCTTCTCGTGAGAAGGTCCGGAACCATCGTCCCCTCCTCTATGAACAATGGCCAAATCATTATCGGAGGAGGAAGAATTAGGGCGAGTCTTATGTTGCTTCGATTTACTTGCAACGCATTTAGTTCGCCGTGTTGTAGTCTGAGTGGGTGCCTCCGATTATCACGACCCGCACCTTAGAGTAAGGGCACGAGACGTGGGTACGTCCAGCCTACGTCACAGTATCGGTGGTAGAACGCTGTCCTAGTTCAATCATCTAATAATATATAAGGTACCTGTACAGTATATACACTCCGAATGGAGGTGACACAGCAATACAGTCTCAATCACATCTAAGGTCGAATACGATAAAAGATAGATAGATATGAAACGAAATAAATCCACAGAGATACAATCAGATAGAAGTCTAAGTGTCTAAGATAATACAAATCCAAAATAACATCTCAAATCCCAATACAGTAATCCATAGTATAAATAAGTACAACTGAAAACTAATCTAACTAATGGTGTGTCATCCACTGCTAATGGATCCTGCTGGAGATCCATGTGTCAGCAACTCTCTAGGGTAGTCCTATGGTAAGTGGTACAAGGTTCCTCATCATCCTCTGTAAAATTTTTAATAGGTCCAGTCATGACAGGAGCGAGCACAATACATCTCAACAAATCATAACATGATAGAAAATATAATCATGCTAGAGAGTAAGATACATGAAACTGAAGAACAACATAATGTAAAAGGGAGACTGTAAGTAAATATCTACAATATAATAGAGAACTAATCAGTGATTAGTGATCCAGAGTACAAGATGAACATGTAAATAGCTAGAGGGTGATTCATGACTATACTAAAGAGGTGATTCATGACTATACTACTTTGGAATTATTCACATGTTTATTTATACTCTTCCATCCCCAATCAATACACAAGGATCCAATCAAGTTACGTTAAGATTCATGACTATACTACTTTGCCCATAAAGGGTGATTCAAGAGTGATTCATGAAGATTCGTGAAGGCTCTGTGATTCATGAGAGTACAGGAATCACAAGCTGATACATAAAGATTCATGATAATAGAAGTATGAGATACATGATGTAAGTGAAACACACGAGACAAGAGTATCTGATGCTTCTGAGGGAGATAACATCTCACGAAGGGATCCATATAGTATCAGTCCGTGTTACCAACGTGTCAGCATCAAGTAAAGTAATCTAAAGCAGGAAATATAATCCTGAACAAGATATAAAATGATCAGAGAATGTACTCGCCTGGTATCCTGAATATCTGAAGAGAAAATACTGTCCGAGGAGTGGTGTCTGTCTCCTATAGAACAGTACAAGTCACTACATGTCTAAAATAATAAAATAGACTGCTACAATGCATCTACATGATGTTTGGGGTCAATCTAGGCTAAAGTCAACCTTTGGTCAACTCCAGTCAACTTTAACAGTCAAACTAGGTCAACTCTAGTCTAGTTAGGTCAAACAGGGTCAAACAAGGTTAAACTAGGTTAAACTAGTCTAGGTTGGTCTAACCTGGGCTTAACAAGTCAATCTAGGTCTCTAACCATTTAGCCTAGCAAACACACACCATTCAAGTCACACAAGTTTACAATACACTAGCTCAAATGTTCCACTCCAGATGCCATAGTCTATTCTACCTAGGCCATGAGCCATATACACAAGGCCATACACCCATTTCTGTCATATATCTATATACACATTATCTACATAGGCAAATGCAATATTTATTTCATATTACATTATCATATTACATATTCACACTAGGTTAGAATTATATATATATATATATATATATATATATATATATATATATATATATATATATATATATATATATATAATATATAAATAATTCAATGGCGAGTGGTGTCTGGGCCTGGCTTCCGCTGGACGGAACCCGTCCGATCCTCGAGGCCCCCCCCGGTCGGTGGCCGGCCGCTCCCTGGCGTCCCAAGCCCCGCCGTGGGCCCCCTTCCCCTCCCGGCCTCTCCAGCCCCGACGGCTGGCCGTGCTTCTCCCGGCCGTTCCTCTCGTGGGGAGGCCCTCCCCCTCCCTCGGCGCCACCGTCCGGCGTCTGCCCGACGTGTGGCGGCCATTTCCCCCTCTTCGCCCTTCCTCAGCGCCTCAGTCGCCCGCGGCGTCGGCGGCATCACCGCGCGCGGCGCCCTCGGGCAGCCTCAGCCCCCTCTATCCTCGGCCCAGGCCCGTCATTCCTGTCGGCTACCGTCCATGCCGCGGCTCCGTTCGCTCCGGCGATCGCTAACCCACCCACCGCTTCCCTCTCCCCGTGGCATCTCCCTGCGCCCCGAGTGGCCCCAGACCCGGATCCTCCTCCCCACCACCCGGCACTTGGCGTCCCCGCGGCCACGGAGCTCTCATCCGTCCCATCAGAACCGCCCCCTCCGACTCCCCCGGCCTCCGCCTCGGTTCCCTCGCAGGCGCCTCCTCCAGTTTCCTCGCAGGCGCATCCTCCCGTCCCCTCGCAGGCGCCTCCCCCTGCTCCGGTCGAAGCCCCCCTCCCGGAGCTCCCTTCCACCGCGGAGCTCCCTCCCCCCGCGACTCTCTCGGGCTCCCTCCCCCCGCCCGCCGCCCACCTCGCCGCGACTCCCTCCTCGGCGGGGGCATACTGGCAGGACCCGTCCACCTTGCGGTGGTACTGGGTCTCCGCCCCCGCCCAACCGGCCGCGGCCCACTGGCCTTCCTCCGGCGATCTCGGCTCCGCCGCTGCGGCTCAGTGGGCGGCGTACGCCCAAGCCTTGGGGACGTACCGCCGCTTCTACTAGCCCTCCCGCCTGCTAGTCGCCCGCCGTGATGGGACTTCGCCCTCTCCTATCCACCAGTCTCCCGGCGGTGCGCCCCTCCTCCTAGCCGTCGTGGACCCTCCGCAGTGGTCCCTCTACGCCGTCTCCTACCTGCCGGGCTCCAGAGGCCCTCTTGCCGTATTGCGGACTCAGCCACTCTTTCCTTCCCTCCCCGCCCTGCTCCCCCGGGTGGCGCCCTCGCCGTGGTGTCGCCCCGTGGTCGAGCCCCGACCCCGCCCTCTTCTGCTCGGTCGCCCCACCTCGCCGTATTTATTTCGGGCCTGAGCGCCTCCTCGCAGCCGGAGGTTAGCCCCCGCCGCCGTCCTCCGTCGTCGACGGGCCCCTCTGATTCTTCCGATGCTCTCCCCCTCGCTGTCGTGGTTAGGCCCCCGCCTCCTCTGCGTCGAGCCCCCCTCCCGGTCGACGCGAGGACTCTCCTGCGCCGGCCCGACCGGACCCCTCGCCGGAGCCCCCGCTCCCTCCTCCGGCTCCCCGCTGCTGCGCCGGCTACGTCTTCCCCTCCCGGCGGGTCTGCGCCTACCCCCGCTGCCGTGGCCCGAGCCCCCTCGGGCCCCCCGCCCCCTTCGGGCCTTGCGCCAGGCCGCGGTCTCCTCGGGCCCCGCGATTGGACAAGCGCCCCTCGGGCCCCGTGCCAGTCCTACGTGCCCCACCCCCACGTGGGCTCATCCCGCCTCTGTTGTCGGTTGTTTTTTTCTGGTTCGAATTTTGAATCCGGGTCTGAGCGGGACCCGGGGCTGTACTGTTGCTCAGTTCCTTTTCTATAATATTGGTTGTTTAAAATATATATATATATATATATATATATATATATATATATATATATACATACACATAGAGAGGGATAGGTAAATCAAGGCAAATGTGTGTGTGTGTGTGTGTTTTGGTGTACCTGTGTGTGTATCCATTAGGTGGGGGGTGTATGTGTGGATAGGCAGTGTGATAGAATTTGCTAATAGGTGTCCATGTGTGTAGTGTCATAGAGTATAGGCATGTGTGTGTGAGTGTGTGAGGGTCCAGTAGAAAACAAGTTCAGAATTTGTGTATGTGATACAATGTGTGAATAGGTGTGTATGTATCTCATATGTGAGCTAAACTTGTGACAAGAATTATAGAATTGAGTGTGTGTGTGTGTGGTGAATGAGTATAGGAACAGTTGATAGTTGTGTGTGTGCATATACAATTCATTTCATCATCCAGTTAAGGGGTTCAGTGCAATGTGTGTTTAGGTAGGTGAGTGAAATGTGACAGGGCTATAAGGTGTTGTAGTGTCATAAAGAAACTGTGAATGAATAACAGTGCTCAGATTTAGAGTAGTGTGACAAACCAGTGTAATGCAAGGTGCTCAAGTGACAGTTTAGTAGAAAACTGTGGAGATTGTGTGATAATTCTCAGAAAAACCTGTAGGAGTATGTGCTCAAGAATTTAGACATAGGTGTGGGTGTCAAATGTGATGGACTCAGTTCTCAGTTTAACCAATGTGTGAATGATCAACATGAGAGGAACATTTAGTTCTCAGAATTTCAAACAAGATGACAGTCCAAACAAAACCAAACAGTTAGCATACTCAAAACCACATTCGAAAACCCATTGCTCAACATAAATCACAAACTAACATGAACATCATTCATTACACATGTAGGTGAATCTAATTAATCATTTAATCATCATTAAACAGGTAATTATGCAGTTTAAATACCCAGAAAATCATTCAGCATAGGTGTATCAGTCGGGTATTAGAAATTAGGAATTTTTAATGATTTCGAATCTAATTAATCAACAAAATCAGAATCAGTGGGTTGGTAATTAGTGTCACATATGTGTATGTATCCAGGCATACATTTGTGTCCAAAAAACTAGACAAAATCGTGTCCAAATCACAACACACACAGACACGTGAACTGTGCACTTCGACAGCGTCGTACACGCATGCACACACGTCTAGGACACGACACACGACACTTCGTGTCACGTGCACACACCCACGTGTTCGCCTAGGATAGGTCTACACGTTGGGCAGCCTGACACGTGTCCACGTTGTGTCCACAGCGGACACAAGCGTGTGTCTGTGCGTGTGCCTGCTGTAAGCGCACGACCGCACGTGTCCAGTGCGGGCGGGATTGCTCTGCGTGTCGTACACCATCTGCTCCCAAATTTTGGGAGCATGATGACAGACAGTGCCCCCTACTCCCCACAAAATTTTGTGTCCCGATGTGTCCTATATAGTGAGTTATGGAACCCGATAGGCAGGACACAGAGCCTAGGTCTCGTGCAGCATGTCCAACGCCAAAAACACGACACAAACTGACACGAAATACAAATCATCCTTCGCAAAAATTCATACACACATATAGATATAGGGATCTATAAAATTAGTTTTTCAAAATACGAAAATAAATCCCTAAGGGGCATTTTAACAAACACTTATCCATTATGATACGTGTCTGATACGGACACCAAATGGACACGAATTGTGCCAAAATTTCAGGGACAACTATGGGACTCATAGATCTAGCCCTAAATGCAAAGAAATCAGGAAAAATAATGGATTTGAGTGGTTTACCTAATGAGTGTCAAACTCAAAGAAAGCCCCAAATGGAAGGATTCCAAATAGCAACTCCCAAGCTCCAAATGGCACAAAAATTGAGATGGATCTCCAAAAACAGTAAACACACAGTAATTAGATCCTAATGCAAAAGACTAGAGTTAAAAAGGAGTTGAAATGAATTTATTAGAATTTTAGGGAAATGGGGATTTACCTTTCCTTCAAAAATCTAGGTCAAGCACAAAAGAGGCAAGAACAACATTAAGAGAATACTTATAGACAAGAGAAAACCCTAAGTGGCTTCCATGGGTGGGTTTGTTGGGGTGTGGGCTTAAGTCATGGGCCTATGGCTCAATTACATAAGTCATGAATTGGAAAAATCACAAGTCATTGAGTTAAGTCATAAGTCATGAAACCATTTCACTTAAACTTAATCTTCCTACTTTAAAACTAATTTTTAATGACTAAAAGTAGGTTAACTTAAGTTAGACTAGGGTAACCATAGCTAGGATTAGCTTCTAGGCTAGTCTACAAGGTCTCAACTAGTCAAAGTCAAAATCACAATCACCAATTAATTAAATTAAATAAATTTTAAAAAATCACAATGACCAAAATACCCTCAATCTAAAATGTGGTAGTGACACCGGTTCTCTTATCGTTATTAGTTTATCGTGAACCCGCTCAGCTTCACGTGTCTTCCGCTCCGATGTAGTAGGACGTTTTCTTTTAGGCTCGACGTCAACGTCCTTCGTCTTCGAATTCGGCTCGTGACTACGAATATTTAATATCAATTGAAGAATACTTAGCAAACAATAAACAAGAAGTACAATACAGGACTGCCCATGTTTCTGGCAGTCCTGTATACTGTTAGAACTGTCTGAAACTGTTGCAGTCCACTTGTACAGCAAGTATACCACAGGACTGTCATACTTTTTGGTAGTCATAGATGTATAAAGGACTGCCACAATGTGCGACAGTCCTGAGTTATACTTGCTGTACAAGTGGACTGCCACAGTTTCAGGCAGTCCTAACAGTAGATAGGACTTCCAGAAACTGTGGCAGTCCACTTGTACAACAAGTTTAACACAGGACTGCCGCACTTTATGGCAGTCCTAGATGTATAAAGGACTGCCATAGTTTCTGGCAGTCCTAACTGTACATAGGACTGTCAGAAACATGAGCAGTCCTAGTCGACTCGAGATTTTCTAAACACTTGGAATTGGCAAGATGTACGTAACAAATTCGTGATCATCTAGAACGACTGTCCGTCATCTTAACTATCATTCCATTACAATGTATACTTGGATTTTTTTGAACTAAATTATTATGGTTTTGGGAGAAAATTGACAAATTTAAGTATTAGGGTTCTTATCTTGATTGAGATGAACGTTTGCATGCCATCGTAGGGAGAGAGAGTTTGAAAATAGTGGAGAAGAAGATCCAAAATAATATGTAGCTTCAGGAGTGGGAAATGGTTGAGAGGAAGAAGAAGAAGAAGAGGAGAAAAAATAGGGTTTGTGAAGAGAAAGAGTGAAATTTAGAAATGAGATTGATTTTTGGGGGTTGGGGTGTGGGGTTTGGACAGCCCCCTGAGTGGAATATTTGGATAGCCCAAGTAAAATCTCTTCAAACTTTGGCTAGCCCTAATCCTGGCTAGCCCTGATAAACTTCTGATGTGCCCTTATAAATAGCTAAAATATAAGTGATTCGTGTAATTAGTTTCAAAGTATGAATAGTTTCCATAATGAATGTAAAACATAGGAATAGTTAACGCAGTGTTTCACTTAACAAAATGCCTGGAAATCGGATTTTAAAAATAAAACGAGAAAAATTACAAGAAGTACAAATTTGATTCTGGGAAGTATTGCTATGGAAGTCTGATATATAAATGATCACTTTGTTCCTTGGACCATACAATGATGATGAAGATCACTACTAGAAGATGAACAATTGGAAGAACTAAGTCACCAGAAAGGTATCGACGCACTTGGACACTGATGGCGAGGCTGAATGCTTTCCTGCTTTGCTTCACTCTGTTCTGGAAGAAAAGTTGAAGAAGAATGCTCCGAAAATCAAAGTCTCTGGGCTCTGATCTCTATGTATTCTCTCCTTTCTCTCTGTCTGTTATATGAGAAAAATTAGTCTATTTATAGACTTGGGCTCTTATGAGTAAAAACTCAGCAAAAGTTTCGTCTTTACGCTAACAACTGCCACCCATGACCGAAGTCATCCACTGCATACGTTGACACGTATCCCATCATTTCAATAAAAATAGGATGCACGTACACACGTTTTTCGAGATATATGGCATGAAAGCCATGTAGGCAAACCACGTTCTGAATTGGAATAGGGCGTAAAAACAACCCAAATATACCCTGAGCGTAAAGTAGTAGACTAGGCGTACAATAGCCCTGATATAGACTTCCTGCGTAAAGTGGTTGTTAAATAACCTTAAGCGTAAAAGTAGCCCAAATAAACCTTACGCACACGTCAACCTTTGAGCGTAAAAACTCGTATAGTCTCCGTGCGTAAAAGAAGCCATATTATGAGCGTAAGATAGCTAAGTCCACATACTAAACGACAAATTGGTCTCTATGTAAAACAAATCCCTTTGATTTCTGTGATATATGCCATCATTAAATTTTCGTGTCAGACTTTGCATTAAATGCAAGACTTGACAGCTTTGTCCAGCGTAAAAGTGGCTAGCCTGTCCTGAGCGTAAAAACCATTAGCTTTGACCCGGGCATAAAATGATTAGCCTGCTTTAGGCATAAAGTGAATCAATTTGAATGGAATGATCCATCTCTTTGACTCATTCTTATGAAGCACCTTTTACGCTCCTACAAGACCCCCTTTAAAGTTTTCAAATATCCTCAAAATTTGAAATACTTTGAACAGAAGCGTAAAAGTTGAGATTTGACCAGTCAGTGTAAAATTCGGGATACTCAACAGTCATCCGCGTGAAAGTGGGGATATCCAACAGTCGGCGTAAAAATCAAGAAATGGTGCCGGTCAATACTTAACCGTCATAATGAATTTTGTTCTTGAAACTTTTGAATGCTTCTTCATCTTTCCGAGCTTGTATTAATAATGAGCAATTTCCCATAAGGAATATGAAAAGTTGATTTGATTGTATAAATAAGAAGAAATTCTTCATCTTTGCTACTCATCCTCATATTGTCATGGCACCAAAGAAAGAGATTAACAACAAAGAGGCTCCGAGCTCCAGGATTGATTTTGAGCGGGCACGCAACTTTATAGAGTGCTTCAGAGTGACTCCAGCAGTCTTTAGTCGTATCGATGGTGGTCCCTCAACTGCGTATGAGGGATCAGGAGATACAGAAGCGTTTCTTAATCTGATGCGTCGCTCCGGGATTCGCAACATGCACGACTTAGATGCCTCCCTTCGTCAGCCCAACGAAGGAGAGAAAAAATAATATTTTATGTAGAAGTGTCGTCTATGTATTGCGAGTCTTTTATCTGTAGGGGTCCACTTTCCCCCCTTTTATAAATAAAATCTTGATATTGAACTCGTCTGTTGGTACATAGAATTGTTCAACACCTCTTTAACTGTATTTATGGTTGTTTATTCTCAAGATAAACAAAACAACACGTGGCATCTACCTTGTGGTCACGAGCGCCTTTTTAGTAGGATCTTTCCCGAAATAGACTCATGCCAACCGTTTCCTCAACCCCTATAAATAGTTGAGTTAAAGAATGTTTTATACATTCTCATTCTCATTCTTTCGAAGATAGCTTTTAGCAAATGATAATGCTTTCCGATGTTGTCTCTCTGTACGCCCGGTAGCTCTTTGCAAGATTTCATTCTTCAACAAATGATGATGCTTTCCGATGTTGTTCCTCTGTACGCCCGGTCGACAGACGTTGATTCAACAATTCTCAGAGCCGAATCATCTGACCTCAATGGTAAGTTTAATTCGTAAAACAATCGTCTGCCTTTGAACTTTTTTTGTCGAAAACAGATGTCCATGAGTGTAAATCCTTGATAGATGTAGAATCTTATAGGTAAGATGCACGGGCGTAAAAGCCTTGTTGAATCATATGCTTTTGAAACATTGGCGTAAAAGCCTTGTTGAATGAGGTGCATATAAAACAATGGCGTAAAAACCTTGTTGAGTAAAGTGCGCGAGCATCAGTCTTTAATTAATCAGTAAGTGGCTGATGATACTTCTGTTGTTTTCTGTTGTTCTCTGCAGAAGCTTGGCTGAAGAACTTTTCCAGAACCGGTATTGGCGACTTTGACGCTGTGAGGAGTATTCTTCTGACATCAGCATCAGGGAGCTCATGCGCTTTTGACGCGCTAATCAGACAACTCAGAACTTTCCGTGCGATAAAAGGGTCTTCCTCAGATGGTAGGAAGAGCCTTTATACACGAAAAGTTGGATGGTGGAGTCAACTCTATCCCGAGAAATTGAGTAGTAGAGTTCCTTTCACGGCAGGACTAGGAATTGTATCCCAATGCTGGATACATTCCTATCTCCTATGAAAGGCCGCCACTTCTCCACCAATTGTATTGGCAGCAACACGTCTTCGGGCTGCCATACTCTGGGATTCTCCTCTCGTCTGAGAGAGAAGACCAGAGTTTGATTCCTTCTGTTTTGGTTGCCATTGAGGCTCAGACAGTAAGGAATTGACACCAACAACGAATCCGATGAAGAAGATCCAAAGAAGAAATAGATCTCGATTAGGTCATCGTTGTTGTATTAGAATGAAAATCCAAGATGTAATAGATTTCCATTATAATTTGTAAGAAAGTCTAAGAAATATAATAGACTTTTATGATGAAATGAGAATGGAAATGATGGATCTTCTATGCTCAATGATTTGTATCTATCCAAAAGTAATATAGACATGATAGATAATAAAATCTTGTTTTCTGTTTAGAGTATACAATACTATCAGAGGTATTATGGACATGACAGCATGTAAGAACTCAAAGAAAAAGTAGATTAATATCTATGCAGAGGTCAAAATAGATTTGATAGATAAGAAAAGCAAGCAAATTTAATATTTATTCAGAGGTTAAAAGAACGTGATAAATAATAAATCCAATTTTCTATACCAACGGGTAAGATAGAAGATCAAAATTTCTCTCCAAAGAGATGAGTAATCAGCTTAACCAAACCTTGGTAGCTGGGAATTAAGAGGACAGATGTCATTGAGGATATATGCCAATATGAAATGAACCGACATTATTCGAGAAAAGAAAGAACAATTCAAGTATTCAATTCAAAAGTAAATGAATGAATCTGTAATGAACGGACAAGCCTTTTCGGGAATGAAAGGTTATTTTAAATTTCAAAGACCGGTTCATTAATAGATCTCTCCTATTAAATAGGTGAGAAATCTTTGTAACTTTTCATTCTTATTTCCACTCCTCTATTGGAAATGTCTTCCAAGGATATGCAGCGAAAGAATGAAGTCTCCAAGAATGTTGAGGACATCATTGAGACGTGCCCCATTGAACCAACTGTATCAGGTCCAATCGAAGTAGGCGAAAGCTCTTCTACTTTCAAGCCACCATAAAACATCCTCGCTTTCTTAGTAGAGCCAGGGAAAACTCCTGAAGAAGAAGCGCTGAGGATGGCTGCCTGCAGGTTTTTTATGAACTCAGGCAACGACGCCTTCGAAGCATTGGCTGACTATGTATTCAATAAGGAAGGCAGCGGTCCTCATCCTTAATCCTTTATTTAGAATAAAAATAAAAATAAAAAGAAATTTTATTTTCATTCTGTCTTTTTTTTATACATAGTACTTCTTAAGAAATTTTCCATTGATCGGCATCATGAGTAAATCTCCATTGGGTTTTGATAACCGATATGCGCCATTAGAAAACACGGTCTCAATTATATAAGGACCTTCCCATTTCGCTTAGAATTTCCTCTTGCTTTTGTGAGTCATAATCATCGGTCTTCGAATGGCTAAAACTAATTCGCCAATCTTGAATACCCTCTCTTTAACTTTACGGTTGAAAGTTCGAGATATACGGGCTTGATATAGCTCAATATGCTGTTGTGCTTGGAGACGCTTCTCGTCCAATCCTTCAAGTTCTTGGAGTCGTAAGCGATCATTGTTCTCTATAGTTAGCTCATTAGCAATAGCTATTCGTAGAGATGGAATCTGGATTTCCAAGGGAAGAACAGCCTCACATCCATAAACTAATAAAAATAGTGTAAAACCAGTAGGAGTTCGGACTGTTGTTCGATAAGCCCATAAACATTCTCCAAGTTTCTCATTCCAATCACATTTATTAGAAGAGACAAACTTTTTAAGAAGTTTAATGATCGTCTTATTGAAGGCTTCGGCTACATGAATTGTCACGACCCGCACCCACTGTGAGGGTACGAGAACGTAACAACGCCCAGCCTACGCCGCAGTGTCGGCGGTAGAACGCTGTCCTAGGTCAACATACATCTAACAATATCTATCTAAACAGTTATACTCCCCGAATGGGGTGACATAGCAATAGTAAACTCAATCACAACTAAGGAAGAGATAGCACGATATGAAATAGAACTCAAGGAATAAAATAGATAAAAGCAGTCTAAGATAATCCCAGCAATATCCAACTGTACAAGGTCTCAGATGAAAGAATATATACAATACTGAACTCCAGAAATAAAGTCTAACTAGAACATGTCTCCAGACTACAATGATAAACAGCCTAACTAATCTAGTCTAGACAGTCGGGATGAAATCCTCAGCTAGAGCTGGGTCCTCCTGAGGGTCCAGCTCGCAGGTGTCATCTAAGGCTGCCCCGTAGTAAGTGTCCAGACCAGCCTCCTCCTCGTCCTCTGTAATATTTTCAACAGGTCCAGTCAGGACAGGAGCGAGTACAATACATCTCAACAGATCATAGCAGGTTAAAAAATATAGACATGCAGTAAAGTAAGATACAAGTACTGAAGGAAGTGCAGTATGTAAACAGAGAGAGAACTGTAATAGAAATATCTACTATACATAGAGAACTAGCAGTGACTAGTGAGTCAGAGTACGAGATGGCATGTAATTGGCTTAGGTTGTACATGATGAACATGAAAAGTAACAGAGTGTACATGATGGGTAAATCACATGACCATTTATACTCCCCCTACCCACAATCAATACACAAGGATCTGTTCAAGTTACGTTACGGACATGATGTTTTGGTTATACAAGAGACACATGGGCAAACATGAGCGTACATGAAAGAACATGAGAGTACATGAACGTACATGTAAGAACATGAGAGAACATGAGTGTACATGAATAACGCAGATGCAAGGAATACATGATGTACATGAAACACATGTCATAAAGTATCCGATGCGCCCGCTAAGGGGGTAACATCCCAAGGAGAGATCCATATAGTACTAATCCGTATGACCAACGTGACAGTACAAGTAAAGTAATCTACTGCAGGAAATAATTCTAAGCAGGATATGAAATGATCAGAGAATGTACTCGCCTGTAACTGAGTGTCCGATATGAAACGTACTGTCCAAGGAGTGGTGTCTGGCTCCTAATCAGAACAGCACAAGTCACAACAAGTCCAAAACAGTAAAATGGAGTCCTACTATGCATTCTACATGACTCTAAGTCAATCTAGGCCAAAGTCAACTCTTGGTCAACTCTGGTCGACCCTAGAAGTCAAACTAGGTCAACCAAGTCAAACCTAAGTCAAACTAGTCTAACTAGGTCTAACAAGTCATTTCTAGGTCTAACTAGACTAATAGACACACCATAGGCCAATAGCACATACATCCATACCATACCACATATGAAAATATATGAATATCCCTATGTGCATATAGGCTAGTATCCATAGGCTTCCATATATGATACTCATACAATCACACATTTACAAGAGGGAACTAATATATATATATACACATATATAATTCACAAATTACATAACCTATGACTTATTGGAAAATTCCTACATTAGCTATGTAAGGGCACACAACTACAATAAACCTCACACATCCTTATCACCATATAAATATACCTAAGATATACAAACATAAAAAGGCATCCAAGGCATATGTGTATGTGTGTGTGTGAGATAGAGCAATATGTGACTGTACAGTGCACCCAGGAAAAATCAGTGAAGGAAACAACATTCACTTTCCCCCCTTCCCATTCATTCTCAGCTTTTAAGTATTAAACATACAGTCAACAAAACATGTTCAAATCTCAGTTTTTGTAAAGGGTATTAACATTACAGTTTAACAACATATTAATCTCAGTTTTTAACAGTCCAAGTAAAACCCAGGTTTGTATCCTCACACAAACTCAAGTTCTATACATTAGAACACAGTTTACAAAACAATTTCAACTCATAAATCAGTCCAGAATTTGGAATCCAGGATTTGAATCCAAACCATCTCCATATGACCCCAAAATCCACATACCAATACACAAAACACTGGTGAATATGCTAAGGATTAAAGGCTATGAATTTGACAGTTCAAACTTAGTAAAAATCCTTGTAAAATCCCATTTTAAAACTGGAAAAAATCAGTGTTTGTATCATGTATCAGGAAACATGGGAAAAAGGGATTCAAATCAACCAAAACTAGATTAAACATCAAACATGAGGTTGGTAATGAGTATACTCAATGAATATGCATTATACAAGTGTTTTGTGTCCACATTTGTGGACACAAACGTGTCCAGAATGCAAACAAACCCAAACGGGCAAACTGTGTGCACTGAGACTGGACAGTCTCGTGCGGGGGTGCACGCGTGTCGTGCACCCGACACAGGCTTCCCCAAGTCTCGTGTTCGAGCAAGGGGGTGCGCCTAGGATGTTTCCTCATCTGTGAGTGTCTGCATCGTGTCGAAACGTGTCGTGTCCTGAATTACAATAGCGTATCAGTGGCTAACAAGTGACAGTGCACAGATCAGTGAAATCCCCATGTGCGTCGGATTTCTCCCAAACCCGACCACGACTTGACACAAAATTTGGGGAGAGGGGTGACAGAAGGTGCCCCAACAATCTCCCAAAGTTTCGTGCCAAGAAGATTCGTGTCGTGTCCGGAATTAACCCCGTGATGCAGGGGATCACTGTAGCCCGCGCGCGCGTGTGCGCGAGGCGTGTGCACGAGTGTCGTGGGGACACGACACAAGCACAAAACTTGCTCAGAGCTCCAGAAATGGCTAAGCGACATCAAAATACAAATTTACATTCAATTAGAAATCGAAAACTGCACAGAAAGTTTCTCAGAGACAATTCATCAAACACATTCAACAGTTCACTGATACGTGTCCTGTTTGGACACGAAAGGACACGAAAACCTAGGGTTTCCTATTCCTATAGTTAGGTTAGGTCTAGGGCTCCCTATTCATGCACTTGAACCAGAATTTCATGGTGGAAATGGTGAGTTACCTCAATGTATCAAATCCCTCCAAAAAGCTTAAAGAGTGGGGTTCTTCCCAATGGTGAAACTCCTCCAAATCTTCCCAAATCTGAGAATACTCATAGCCAACAGAAAATAGGAAGGATTTAGAACCCAATGCAATTTGTTTGGGTCAAAAAGGAATAAAAATGAATTTTCTAGGATTTATTGAAGATGGGGATTACCTCTTTCCAAAACTTTATCAAGAAACCTAAAGGAGGCTAGCCCTAACAACTAGGAGGGATTAAATAGGGGGGAAATCCCTAGGTTCAGCTAGGGATGGCTGACCACTTGGTCTTGGGTTAGGGTTGAGCTAGGTTTGAGTCCAATCTAGCTAGGTCACAATAATGACTTGTGAAACCACAAGCCATTCACCAACTCAAATGATTTCTAACATTCTAATTCTAGTTCTATGAATCACTAACCACTAACTTGAGTCACACTAGGTTAGACTAGGGTCACTTGACCTAACCAAGCTCAACTAACTATGGTTAGTTCCTAGGTTAGTCTACAAGAGTCAAAACTGACCAAAATCAAACCAGTCCAAATAAATCCAAAATAAATTCTAAAAATTCCCATAAATTCTAATTAATAATAATAAATTTTATTTAATAAATAATAATCCCAAATAATTCTTAAAATTATAAAAATGACTAAAATACCCCTCAGTCTGGAAATGAACACTAGCAAGACACCAAATCATAAGTCATGAATTTAAATAGTTTAAAAATAATTAAAAATCACTAAAAATCATAACATGAAATAAATACCATTAAACAATAATTATAATTACAAAATTTCAAAATTACCCTCTTCTAAAAAACTGGGTGTTACATGAATTATTCGTCGAGGAATCCCGAAGCGATAAATGACATGATGTTTGATAAAACTGATCATATTAGATGTTTTCACTTCAGCAAGGGGAACTGCTTCTGTCCACTTAGAAAAGTAATCGGTTATAGCTAATATGAACCGATGTCCTTTAACAGAAGGAGGGTTAATAGGACCAATGAGATCCATACCCCAAGCTTCGAAGGGCCAAGAAGCTGCTGTAGGATGTAGAAATTCAGAAGGTTGGTGAATAAAATCAGCATAAATCTAACATGCTTTACACCTTCTGGCGTAATCCACAGCATCTGCTATCATGGAAAGCCAATAATACCCCATTCTTCGAATACGGTCCTGTAATTTCAGACCCGGTTGATGAGCACCACAGACACCATCGTGAGCCTCACAGAGTGTCTGTTTAGCTTCACTTTCTGAGAGACAGCGCAGCAAGAGTCCATCATATGAGCGACGATATAACATATGTAAAGATGAATCATAATAGAATCAAAATGATCGTCTTTTAATTGATGCAGCTTCTTTTGGATCTTCAGGTAAAATCCCATGAACCGCATAATCAATAAATGGAGTTCTCCAATCCCTCTGCTGAGAGCTTGATTCTGTAGTATAACTCTGTTCAATACACAAATTATTCTTGACACAGAATAAATCTCGGTCCAACAAAGTAATTATATTTTTTCTTCGGATTAGAACAGCCAAATCTGCAGCTAGGCTAGCAAGAGCATCAGCCTCCACATTCTGAGAATGTGGTACGAATTTAATGAAGAATCCTTTGAATAAAAGGACCAATTCGACTACTACTTGATGATAAGGGATAAGATCAGGATTTCTGACTTCATAGGTCCCTCTAACTTGATTAACAATCAGCTGAGAGTCTCCATAGGCTTCCAGGAATTCAATATTCAATTATTTTGCAACTTGGAGACCAATCAATAGAGCATTATATTCTGCTACATTATTGGAGCATGGTTCATTGAGAGAATAGGCACGGTATATGACCATTTTATCAGAAAAAACCAAGACGATTCCTACTCCAGAGACAATATTACCTTTAGGTCCAACCCGTGATGCCCCGTCAAAATATAATTGCCATATGTTATTTTTCAAAGTCATATTGCAATCTACAACTTCATCAGGAATGTCCTCATATAACTTTGATGTTTCAGGTATAGGATGAGCAGCTAAGAAATCAGCTAATGCTTGACCCTTCATTGATTTTTGAGGTATATAAACCATGTCATAAGGAGTGAGCAGCATCGCCCAGATAGCTAACCTAGAGTTAAGAATGCTCGGTTTTCTCATCAATACCCGAATGGGATTTATTCTGGAGATGACATGGATAGTCTGTCCTGTCACATAATGTCTTGTCTTTTGGACAGCAAAAACCAAGGCCAGACATTCCTTTTCTACAGGAGTATACCTGTGTTCAGCTCCAACCATCATTCGGCTAAGATAATAAATCGCTTGTTCATGCCATATATCACTTTTTTGTGCAAGAAGAGCACCAAGTGAATGATCCAAAGCTCGAACATATAGCAAAAATGGTCTTTCTATCACTGGAGGTACCAAAACAGGTAGATTTGTAAGATATTGCTTGATGTCATTAAAGGCTTTCTGACATGCTTCATCCCAAACAAATGATACACCCTTCTTCAATAGACGGGAGAAAGGCTGGCATCTTCCAGAGAGATTGGATATGAATCTTCTGATATATGCAATGTGACCTTGGAAGCCATGGAGTTCTTTTAGATTGCGTAGAGGATGCATTTCAAGAATTGCTTTAACCTTATCAGGATCAACATGGATACCCTGAGAAGTAATGATAAATCCTAAAAACTTGCCACTGTAAACCCCTAAGAAAGACTTAGTAGGGTTCATTTTCAACTGATGTTGGCGCATCAATTCAAATACTGTCTTCAAATCTTGAATGTGATCATTTTTTGATCGACTCTTAACAGCAATGTCATCTACATAACATTTTACTGTCTTTCGTAGATGTTCTTGAAAGATGTTGCTTATGGCCCGTTGATATGTGGCACCGGCGTTTTTAAGACCAAACGGCATCACCGTATAGCAGTAAACCCCGAGGGGTGTACGAAAAGCGGTATGCTTCTCATCTTCTGGATGCATCTTAATTTGATTATATCCTGAGAATCTATCCATGAAAGACATGCGTTCAAAACCACATGTATTGTCTATCATGAGATCAGTAATTGGAAGTGAAAATTCGTCTTTTGGACAAGCTGCATTAAGATCTCAAAAATCTATGCAAACTCGGACTTTTTCGTTCTTCTTTATAATAGAAACAATGTTGGCAACCCAATCAGGGTGTTGTTCTTCACGAACAAAACCACACGTGATCAGCTTTTTGACTTCTGCTTCAATTGCATCCATCATATCTGGTCTAAAACGCCGTTGCTGTTGTTTTACAGGCTTAGCATTAGGAAGAATATTGAGTTTATGAGTAGCAACTTTGGGATCTAGACCTGTCATATCCTCATAACTCCATACAAAAATATCAATATATTCTTTGATTAGTTTTATCAATTCTTCCTTTTCATCTTCAGAAAGATTCTTATTGATGAATATTGGTTTGGGCGTAGTTCCATCTCCAACGTCAATCTGGACAACCTCGTCCTCTGTAGGTGGTTGTCGTTGTTCAAAATGAAGTTCCCATTGAGTGTCCATCTGTTGAGCCCAAGGATCATTCTCAAATGGCTCAGATTTACCATCAATTTGAACCATGTAAGCTAAAAATATTTGCTCAGATTCATCATAATAGTCTCCTTTAACACAAGAGGAGTGAGAAATATCGGATTCGATGAATTGGACTTCTTCTAAATCTGATGATTGTGAAGAGCTAGAAAAGAATTCTTCTTGAATATCGTCATTAAACATATAGGACGGATCATATCCCAATCCATGACGAGTTTTCTGGTAAAATGGATCACCATATAATGGTAGTCGTCTACCTTTGCCTTGATTGAGACCTTGCATGGTCTTCAAATCATATTCTATGTTCTAGATAATCTTGAGAGATTGTTGACTATATCTGTCAATTCAGATTCTTCATTTATCTTTATCTCTCAAATCATCTGTCTGAGCAACAAGAATATTTCTAGCCAAGCCAAAAATAATTTGGTGCTTGTTTTTCTTATCAGACGGAACCACGAAATAAGATTCTTTGTGACGTCTATAAGTTACACAAGCTTACGATGAAGCGGCTACAGGAAGAAGATATAGAGAAGATGTTAGAAACCTTTGAGCATAAGGTCCAACATCGACATGAGGAGGAATTTTTTTTCCTTATTGTCAATGTATAAGGTTTTCTTTGTGTCTATGTCGTCTTTATATTGATGACTTTGATTATCAGAAGATAAAGTCATTCTTTCAATAAACTTGACAGCCATATACTCGAAAACGAAATCTTCATTGATATCAAAGAGTACAGAATGATCAATATTTACATCATTTACAATTTGATTGCTACGCTTCAGATTAATCACTAGTGGACTATCATCCGTCTTCTGCATAGATTTGCCAAGATTGACAATCAAAGGTGGTTCTGGATCATTCGTACGAAATGTACGCCCTTTGACTTTGATCACAAAAGGTTGAACTTGGCTTTTAACAGGAACATTCACTGATTCCTCAGATGAAGCTTGAGTTCTTCCTTTAACCTTGATCATCAAAGGTTGATTGTTGACAGGTTGGGGTTGGATTCGCCCTTTGACTTTGATATTCAAAGGTTGCTCTTCTGGTAGATCTTCATAAATAGACCGATCTTCAGCAGATGATTGATCTTCAGCCATATCTGATATCTCTTTCACATGCTCTTGTTTGTAAAGCCTTGAGTCAGAAAAATAGGCTTCGACACCCTTGAAAGGATTGATATCAGTAAACTCAGTCTTTACAACTCCTTGGGGATCCACATACTTGAAGCATTGGTGGAGAGTCGAAGGCATGATGTTATGCTCATGTAACCATGGTCTTCCAAGAAGAATATTATTGGATACGTCTGAGTTAATAACATAAAATGTTGCCATAGTTCGAAGATCACCAATCTGAATCTTCAGACGAATCTTCCCCAGTGGTTTGCTCTTTCCAGAGTTGAAACTAACTATTATGGTACTAGTGTAGGTCAGATCACTAGTAGGAATCCTCAATGGTCTTAGCATACTTTGAAGAATTATGCTAATGGAAGACCCAGGATCAATGTAAATTCTGTCAACTTCAATGGATTCAGTATACCCAGTATAACGCAAAGGCCTATCATGCTTGTTATGCTTCAACAGCATATCTTCTTGTGTAAAGGTGATATTGGGAATTTCTTCCATCATACTATGACATTGTGGGCATGATACTGGTATATTGTCAAGAGTTTTGAGTTGAGCTAAGCAGGAATCAACTTGCAGCAGAGCTTCACTCAAAGTTTCGCGGCTTTCTTTAGAAAGGCGAAGCAACTCGAAGATAGATAATCTAGCCGGAGTATTAGCTAACTGGGCTAGAATATCAAATTTATAGGGTTTCATCACAACCCCCTGACTGGAAGTAGACTTCAACGGGACATCGAAGCGTACCGCTTTCTGTTTTCCCTTTTCAACCACAACAGGAGCAAGAGACGGTTGAGTTGATGGTGTTTCAACATTCTCAGCTTCCTTGGAGGATCC
Source organism: Iris pallida (assembly GCA_029216955.1). Classification (NCBI taxonomy): domain Eukaryota; kingdom Viridiplantae; phylum Streptophyta; class Magnoliopsida; order Asparagales; family Iridaceae; genus Iris; species Iris pallida. The sequence goes on along the minus strand of JANAVB010016800.1, from coordinate 1,952,791 downwards.
CTCATAATCTTTGTGGTACTCTTTTCCAGATCTTGTACCAACAAAAGTTTCTTCTTCAGACTCAGAAGAAGGAAGTACCATATTGCAGGATTTAATCTTCTTTTCCTTAGCCTTCTTCTTATGAGGATTGTTATGAGGAACCTCAGAACCCAATCCAACAGTAGATTTTTGACTTTGAATTTGTAAAGGAAGTCGTATCCCTTTATCATAATTCAAACCTTCTGCCTTTTGAAAGTCATAACCCATCTTCTTCATGAGAAGGATAGATTGCTGACTGTACAAGTGAGTAGGCAGTGGACTTTCAATAGGTGGTTCCATAGAGGAAAAAGAAGAGATCTCTGTGACTACAGGAGAATGAGGAATAACCGTCTCTGCAGCTACGGGAGAAAAAGGATTCGGGATACGAGGAAAAATCCCTGTAGGAGCCTTTTCATAAGCAGAAAAGACTTGTTGTACCCTGTATAAGGGAATACTATTCATGGCTAGCCACTGCTGATGAGTAAGCTTGAGCTTGGCAGAAGGAGCCAGACTTGGAGGACATATGTTCAATCCTCTCAGTCTATTTTCCAAAGGAATGCCATCCCATAGATGATCCAAATCATCATAATCTGGAATAACATGAGAAATCATGTTGCAGATTTTGACTTTCCTACCTTTCTTGAATTTTAAAGTTTTACCTTCATCTTCCATTTCAGGTACTAAGTCAGGATGTACCCACATAATTTCACCATTTTTTAATGTAAGAGGCAACAATCCTTCATTTTCCTTCCTGGCAGGCGGGATATTCAAAATCTTCATCGTCGCCTTCGAAATTGGGACAATTCCATCTGGTACTTGTTGTGGAGAAAAATCTCCAAATTGAAGAGAAACGATATTGGTTGTAACCGTATGGTCATCATTGGTTAGAGCAATAGCACCACTATTTATCAGTTCTTGGATTTTCTTCTTTAAAATATAGCAAGCACTGGTAGGATGATTAATATATCTATGATAGATACAACATTTAGGATTACCAGTCAGATTTACCTCATTAGGCCTCTTTGGCTCCGGAATCTGGAGTATGACACTCTTCACCAGACATTGGAATATCCCTGGGATATCACTTTCGTCAAAAGAATATTCTTCTTTTGGCATGGAAGATTCATGATTATTCGGCGTCGTTTTATTCTTGGAAAGATTGACCATAAGAGTGTCTTTTCCTTTCATATTACGATTGCCGAAATTATTACCAGGATTACTTTTCTTTCCTTTATCCTCAGAGGCGAAAATCATCCCATGTTCACGAGCCAACCTACCATTGGTCTCGACAGAAACTGCTGCTATGATAAACGAAGCCCAATCTGTGAATTGGGAACCCATGAAGACAGCGATGGATGGTCGCAGATTCATCTTACATGTATCAATCAGCGCTGAATCTGGCATACCCGGGGGCATCTTTAAAGTCGCCTATCGGAAACGTTCAATGAACGTCCGAGTATCTTCTTTCTCCTTTTGCTTGATTTCTATTAAGGAGGACATGTTCATGTCCATACCTCCTTCATAGAAACGGGAGAAAAATATTGCCTTAAATTCGTCAAAAGACGAAATACAATTGTCGGGTAAACTACGATACCAGTCGTAAGCTGAACCCGTCAAGCATCCAATGAATACTCTAGTGAGAAGAGCATCATTTTTCTGCAAATATACAGTCATAATATCAAAGTAATTGATATACTGACTAGGAGAAGCCTTTTCATCAAACAGTACCATTGACTGTGGCTTGAATTTCGGTGGAAAGGGTACATCATTCCAATGAGGAGGATAAGGTTGCTTAATCCTTAACCTCTGGAGTTGATCCTTTTGCTTCAAAACTTCAAACTGTGCTTTGAGCTCACGCACTGCTTGAATGGCTTCACTGGTTTGTGGAAGCACATTTGATTGAAAAGTTGTTGGTTGTACCGTAATCCCCACCGGAGATGGTACATCTTCTGGAATGATGGGATCTGGAGATGCAGAATTTTGGTTAACAGCAGGTTCTTAGATATTCAAAGGTATATCAACCCCTTGGCTATCTTGAGTTGGCGCTGCTGCCTGAACCGGTGTTACAATTGCTAGTTGAGCATTTTACTGAGCTGTTATTATCTGGTGCATGCTTTGCATCATGTTAAGCATGTCTTTCAATGATTGCTCAATGGCAGTGAGACGTTGTTCTGTATTAACAGATGGCGTCTCTGGTTCGTCTCCAATAGTGTAGGATTTAACCTCTCTTGAAGATACAGAAGGATTAGTATAGAAGTATGAATCAACACTATCAGTTTCGGACTCAAGAGATTGAGTACCCTAAGCTTTAGAATCAGAAGTCTGTAATTGTCTTTGTCTTTGTCTTCTTGATCGAGTATTCTGATATACTCCTTCAAAAGAATCAAGAATTCTGTTGAATTGTTGTTGAACTGGGGTTTGGGACGTGTTTCATCTAGGACGTCGTCCTTTGTTGGTGTGAGATGCCATGTTGATTGATGCATATGACAACTCATCAGCTTGTTGTTAGGGCGCATTAAAATTCAATCGATCAAAAACTAACCGTCTGGAAGCCGAGCAACAACATTTGATCACAATCTTGTGACACTCGCAGTGATGATTTTCTTGGGGGAGTGTCACGGGAGATTGTCTATTTTTACGCTTTTACATTAGCAATTCACGTAAATCAGAAGGAGTAGAAGGAGTAGTCTTCTTTATTACATTTGGGGTAGCAAAACGTTTAGTCCTTTGTGTATAAAGAAGATTACTGGCTGCATTTGCAGAACAAACTGTACATTTCTATGCATTTGGAGTTGTGTGCGCAAATCTTGAGATTTTTGAGCACAAAGGACTCCATTTTTATTGCGTATGATTTGTAGGTTTGGCACTTTGCGTATAGCAGTATAAGAAGACTGTTGGTGTAAAACTGAAGCTTTACCAACAACATTTTTACGCTGTATGCATTTAGGTACATTCATATTAGATGTGAAAACATCGTTGCGAATTTTATCTACACTGTCACAGACAAGAGACTTACCTTTACGCGTAGAGCGTAAAAAATGTTTATCTACCACGTCACAAATGGGAAATTTTCCTTTACGCGAACAGCATAATTTTTGTGTGTCTACCACGTCACAGACGGGAGACTTATTTTTACACTTAGAAGCACAAGCATTAGAGTCTGCCTCATTACAAACGGAAGACTCGTTCTTATGCACTGAGCGTAAAATTTGGTTTTTACCCACTGGGCGTAAAACCTGATTATCTTCACCGTCACAGACGGGAGATAACTTGCCACACTTAGAGTGCAACGCTGAAGTAAGGACTGCCTCGTTACGAACGGGAGCCCCTACGACAGGAGTGGAAAGAATTCCCTTGCACTCAGAAGCAACAGAGAGATCAGAAGCTATTTTAGATTTAGGAATCCAAACTTTTCGTGCTTTGCGAGATTTTTGAACATTGGAGCAGCGAGAACCACCCCCAGTTCGGAGCATCTCTTCATAAGCAGTCTGGTCGAAGTGTACAACCAAAGTCTTCTTTTTCGATCCAATCGACACATCATCGTATTGAGCAATTGCTTCCTCGTCAGAGGAGAAGGTCGTCCCCAGCAGAGTCGCCATTTTTTTTTCACTTAACAAAATGCCTGGAAATCGGATTTTGAAAATAAAACGAGAAAAGTACAAGAAGTACAAATTTGATTCTGGGAAGTATTGCTATGGAAGTCTGATCTGTAAATGATCACTTTGTTCCTTGGACCATACGATGATGATGAAGATCACTGCTAGAAGATGAACAATTGGAAGAACTAAGTCACCAGAAAGGTATCGACGCACTTGGACACTGATGGCGAGGCCGAATGCTTTCCTGCTTTACTTCACTCTGTTTTGGAAGAAAAGTTGAAGAAGAATGCTCCGAAAATCAAAGTCTCTGGGCTCTGATCTCTATGTATTCTCTCCTTTCTCTCTGTCTGTTATATGAAAAAAATCAGTCTATTTATAGACTTGGGCTCTTGTGCGTAAAAACTCAGCAAAAGTTCTGTCTTTACGCTAACAACTGCCACCCATGACCGAAGTCATCCTATGCATACGTTGACACGTGTTCCATCATTTCAATAAGAATAGAATGCACGTACACACGTTCTTCGAGATGTATGGCATGAAAGCCATGTAGGCAAACCACGTTCTGAATTGGAATAGGGCGTAAAAACAACCCAAATATACCCTGAGCGTAAAGTAGTAGACTAGGCGTACAATAGTCCTGATATAGACTTCTCGCGTAAAGTGGTTGTTAAATAACCTTGAGCGTAAAAGTAGCCCAAATAAACCTTACGCACACGTCAACCTTTGAGCGTAAAAACTCGTATAGTCTCCGTGCGTAAAAGAAGCCATATTATGAGCGTAAGATAGCTCAGTCCACATACTAAACGACAAATTGGTCTCTGTGTAAAACAAATCCCTTTGATTTCTGTGATATATGCCATCATTAAATCTTCGTGTCAGACTTTACATTAAATGCAAGACTTGACAGCTTTGTCCAGCATAAAAGTGGCTAGTCTGTCCTGAGCATAAAAACTATTAGCTTTGACCCGGACGTAAAATGATTAGCCTGCTTTAGGCGTAAAGTGAATCAATTTGAATGGAATGATCCATCTCTTTGTAACACCCATATTCTGAATACGTATTTTGTCAAGCTTGCATGTATTTCAGACCTGTATTTATTTTCTCGAATTTTGGCATATACTTGTAATTGGCTTGACTTGCAGATTTTGGTTCTCGTAATTGGGTTTTACCTGGCTTGGTTTATTTTGTGGAGGAGAATTAGTTTGATTTGGTTTGGTTTGGTTTAACATGCATTGGAACACCTTAGCCTATGTTCAACTCTCATTCCACCACAACCCACCCTCTTTATTATCCCACCTAACACTCTCTCTCCTCATTACTTCCTTCCATTAATTAATTTCTTCTTCTTCTTCCTTCCTCTACACAACACTCCACCAATAGGCAAGTGCACCTTGTCACCACATGAGAACCACATTTTATTTGTTCATTAGCTAGATTAGGCCATGGTGATCAACATTAGTGCTTGATATTTTATGATTTGGAGTCTCCATTGTTCTAGATCTAGGTTTTAACTATTTTCAGATTTACATGGTTTTGATCTATTTTGGTTGGATTTTTGTGGGTTTTGATGCTTCCATGTGGACGAGAATTCAATTTTACTCAAGATAGACCTTTGAAAATCTAGATTTGGTTTTGATTTGACCAAGATATGAAGATTTGAACTTTGGTGTCCTTGAAGAGTTCCTCTCGGCCTGGAGTAGCAGACTGCAGCCTGCGCTCTTTAGCGCAGTGCTGGACTGCACATCCTCCTCTCGGCCTGCGCTCTTTAGCGCAGCTTGCCCCATGGTGAACTACGCTCAACCCCAGCGCGCAGGGACTCTTGCGCAGTCTGCTCATGCGCAGTCCGCTCATGCGCAATCTGACCCATGTGCCACCCAACCTTGCACCCTGTGCCCCTGCGCACTTGGCACCTTGCGCAGCTGACACCCTGCACAATCCAACCCCCTGACCCCCTGCACAATCCACTAACCAGGGTGTTTTGGTATTATTTCTGGATCTTGGTTTCTCTATTGTTAATTGGAGTTTTGAGATCTTGTTCCACAAAGCATGACTACTGTAGAAGCATGGAATTTCACAACCAGAAAGCCCATGCGCCAGACACTACATACGCCAGAGCTTGGACAAAATACTTCACAGCAAAAGCAACAAGTATAGACATGAGAAAAGAACTTTTTATTTCACAGATAAAAGTCATTTACATGTCTAGAGAAGGCTGTACAAAGGAAAACTTCTACAAAGGAAAGATCCTAAGTCTACGGCCAGCAGTCGCCATGCGCCTCCAGGCAGGCGCAGCAGCCACCATGCGCCTCTAGGCAGGCGCAGCAGCCGCCATGCGCCTCCAGTCAGGCGCAGCACCACCATGCGCCTTCAGTAAGGCGCATCCTTCAGCAGCTCAGTTATGTGCATCCCCAGTTATGTGCATCCCTTCAGCAGCCCAGTTATGTGCTGCTCTTCCAGCCAGGCTCACCTGGCCGAGCAGGATGTGGATGGCAATTAACACCCCATCCAGAGAAAGAGCCTCCAAAGCCAGAGGAAGACGGTCAGGGCACCGCCATTCCGATCTACGGTCTTTCCAGAACAACGGAGACGAGGCCCGAGCATCCCTATCTTTGGATGCAACAGGTACCTTCTGTCTGCCTCGAACGCCCTCGACTCCGTCTTTTGGATGTAACAGTCACCTTTAAGTGCAGCAACGACGACATAGCGTCTCATCTTCACCCTCGGGAGCACTTCGTCAACAGAGTGCACTCGAATACCCAAGTTCATGTTGGAAGTACGTGAGAGAACGAGGAGCAAACCTTCTCTCCATGCCACGATTTATAGGCCGGGTAGATCAAACCCACGCGCCAAGTGGATGGCTCTCCGAATTCTGAGCAATGAACTTGCATTTAATGGATGAACCGGACGCCTCGAATTCAGCCAAACGGCTATTTAGAGCACTCGAGGAACGAAACAGCCGCACGCGCCTTCCGACTTCAGGCGCATCACACAGATGCGCCCTGCAGAGCCAAGCGCATCACAGAGAATGCACACCCATACCTAGTGGAACGTCAATCGACGCACCCCCTCAGTTGTCCATCGAATGTCACAAACATTAAATACTGAACTGATAGAGTTGGCAGCACATCTCCCAAAGTCTGAACAGTCGGCAGCTTTTTCTGAAGACGAAGCATCGGCAACGTCAGCATCATCATGACTTTACTTCGACGGCTACTGCCACGTGGCCACTCGACCACCCGCATGCGCCTCCGCGACTATGTGCCCTAACCGGCATGCGCCTGAAAAGCCATGCGCCCCAGACTGCTCTCTGATCCCAAAAGACAGAAGAAAAGTCTCTATCTGAAGCTCTGCATGCGCCTCAAAAGCCATGCGCCCTAGACTGCTCTCTGATCCCAAAAGACAGAAGGAAAGTCGCCTGCATGCGCCTCAAAAGCCATACGCCCAGAATGGTTCGTGACTCCTAAAGGTTACGAGCCAAAGTCTCCTCATGCGCCCAATCCTAGGCGCATCCTACCAGATCATTCCCCACCAAATCTGAGATCCCCAAGCCATGGGTCGATGACACGTGTCCTTTGACTCGACTCATCTAAGATCTCAGCAACAGAAAGATCTTCTTCTCTGCTACGTGCCGGTTCACAGCAGCAACATGAAGAAGTCAACCCCCTCGATCAGGGCTCATCACCCATACGCCTCCATCAGCAATCAACACGTGGCGTCTCCACACACCGGCGCATCCTACATATGTGCGCATGAGCAGCCAACCTGCCCCGCTATAAAGAGAGGAATCATTTCCTTCTTCCACACACACAGACAGATATGAACGAACATATCACCAGAGAGGCAGATTCAGACACTCAACGTCTTCCTCCTCTCAGCAAGCTCCAGCACCCCGAGCTATCCAAACCTTTAGAGAACCGATAACCGTCGTAAGCTCGTCAACGGAGTCAACGTATTACCACTCGCTCCATCGGCACAAGGGACCCAGATTAAACAAAAGTGTACTTCTAGGGCTACATCTAAGTCCTATATTGTAATACTGTTCTGTTTGTATTGAAATTTACAATCAAAGAATTTTAATGGCAAACAAGCTGGAGACTCTGCTGGGGACCTCTTTCTCCTCCACTGAGAAAGTTGTGTCGCAAGCCGACGACGTGAAGGTGGGCTCCTCCCACAAGACGCTGGTCGTACGCCTCAATCAACAGGCGTATGAGGAGTTCATATCTGAAGGCAGCGCGAGTCCTTCGAAGCGGCTGCCGAAGCCGAAGAAGACCCGCCGAGTCTGGGTGCGCAAGGTCGACGCCTCGGGCACCACCACCGAAGGGGATGCGCCAATCCAGCCCTCCCTTCCTACTGACGTCCTCAGCAACCAAGATGCGCCCGCTGATGCAGCGCATCTCTCGGGGAAACGTGCGGCTAACCACATTCCCCAGCCATCTCCCTCTCAGGAGAGGAAGATGCGTCGACGGAGCAGGGGCGCAACCAATGCCCCGCGCATCATCTCTGATGCGCCACAGAAGATCTCTGTCTTTGACAGACTCACTCGCTGTAGTGGCGAGGATAATTTGGATTCTGAGTACTACGCGCCCCAGCGGTCTGGTACGAAGAAGTCCAAGGCAGCACGGGCCATGCGTCCCAAACGTGCTATGCCAGCAACAAGCCTGAAGCTTGTGCTCACAATCACGCGCACTATTGATGGTAAGTTGTACAAGGTCGGCTCAAGTGCTGCGGCGTCGAGAACGAGCCGACCTTCAAAACCCTTGTCTCACTTGGGCGCATCAGTTGCGTGCATAACCAAGTCGAACAAGACAAACAAATGTTGTGGTTCCCCCACTACTGATCGGGATGCCTGTTTGGTATCAGATCAGGGGGCGCAACACTCACTTGACCACCCCAACGCTTGGCCTTGCCATGCGCTTGAAGGGGGTGCGAAAGTAGCACTCTCCTCTAACGACCTGCGTGACGTGATCACTCACAAACGCCGGTCAGTAGAGTCGACCAACAAGCATGATACGCCTCTCACGGGGCATACTTGTACGGTGGTCACCATCAACTGCTGTTGCAAGGCGGCAGTACCACCAAGGTAGTCAGTCTTTCAGAGGCTACAATCATCGACACCCCTCCGACATCGCCTTGGGAGGAAGGTGTCAACAGAAGAGGAGCCAAGGGTTGCTTCATGCAACGTGATCTCCAACTCCTCGTCAGTCCGAAAAACGATTGGCAATTCCTCGTCCTCATCCAAAAGCCAGCTAAGGAAAACCAAGGCGGTGGTCTCGTCCTTCGGAGTGTTCGAAAGCACTCGGTCGAGGAAGAAGTTCCTGGAGGAGGCTGGGGGTAGTCAGACCCTTGTTGAGCTTCCTTCCGAAGACGAGTGTGTCCAAAGCACACTTGGGACAGATCCTCGAGGCGGAGTCAGCCTCCCAGAAGCCTCTGAAGACAAGAACATCCTCCAGAACATAGCTGGGGGTAGCCTAGCATCTGCGGACCCAAGTTCCAGAGACTAAGAGGCCCTTCAAGATGAAGCTTAGGGTGATCAGACCTTTGCAGATGCGCTCGTCGAGAATAACCTCCAGAACGTGACTGGGGGTAGCCAAGATGAAGCTCCAGGGGAGGCGACTCCCCTACATGAGAGTGAAGCCGAGAGTGAGGCCTCAACTCATCCATCCACTCCCGGTCGCATCGTGACAGTGAATGTGACTGAGGTTGATGTCGAGTCTGATGCGCCGCCGCAGGACATCGTCCAAAGCATAGACACATTAGAAGGAGGACTCAAAACCCTCTCTGCTTCCATGCAAACGCTGACTCAGGCGGTGTTTGAAATACGGTCGGCCTTGACCCAAACGCCTTCGACCGGTCCCGACCCAGGGGCCAATAGAGAATCCAGTGTACCCCTTCAACAGGTACCCTCAGGCACAGACCGCCGAGAAGTACCCCGGACGTCTGAGCCCTCAAACGCTCAACTCCAGGTGGTACCACCTTCCCCAATACCCAGCTCCACGGAGGATGTGGTTGAAATGATCAAGGATTTACGGGAGCGCTTCGAGTCCAAGAACAGGCAAGAGGAGCGCCAGAAGATGGGCATCCCCCAACCCTATCCCCTCGAGTGGAACAAGGTGGTTTATCCTCCAAAGTATAAACCACAAACTCTGACACCATATGACGGGAAGGACTCTCCGCGTCGCTACCTGACATACTTCCAATCCCAAATGGGGCATCTCCCGAAGGAGGACGCGCTCCTCACTAGCATATTTGTCGGAGCATTGAAGGGAGTGACGTATGACTGGTACTGCAGCCTCCCCGACAATTCCATATCATCCTTCGATGATTTGACGTGCCTCTTCCTCGACCGCTTCTACAACGGCAGGAAGGATATGACGATGGCATCCCTCATAGAGATACGCCAGAAGGAAAAAGAAACGGCTCGGGTGTTCATCGAACGCTTCCGACAAGCCTGCTTCAGATTACCTCCAGGCATGCCGGAACAAGCGCTCCTCTCCTCTTACAGCATGAACATGCTGCCCGCAGTCAAACTCTGGCTCAACTCTACTCCTCCCCCCGATTGGAGCTCCCTGATCATCGAAGCAGAAGCCGCAGAAAAGAAGGCGGCCAATGCACGTCTCCTGGGGGTCAGTTTCCCTGCCTTCGAGGACAAGGGAAAACGGCCTGCAACCAACAATCCCGGACGAGAAACGAAAGGGAAGCAGGCATTGACTGTTAATGCCTCAAATGGTGCATCAGCGCCTACTCAGAAGCCTCCACTTGCACCAAGGCCGAAGGAGGTTTATTCGTTCAACGACGAAGACACCCTGCAACTTTTTGAAATACTGAAGCAGGGTGACAAGATCAAGCTACCGGACTCAAAGCGGCCCGATGAAGTTGGAAAAGTGGACAACTCGAGGTACTGTCACTACCATCGGTTTGTCGGTCACCCGACCAAGGACTGCTATGTCCTCAAAAATTACATCCAACGCATGATCAATGCGGATGTAATCTCCGTCGACTACGAAGAGAAGACGGTGTCAGCCAATATGGTATCACTCCAGTTCGGCGCCTTGCCGCCAACTACCACACAAGATGGCGTCGTCCCCATCCCTAAGGCGACAATGGAGGTGGTTAACTTACCCCCTACCCGTGGCAATGTGAGTGGACTCATCCCACTCACCACATCTCGAGGAGAGGTCCTATAGGTCCACCCCGACCTCGTCTCCGAGGTGACTCAACCAGAGGTACGTCCTACCTCCAAATCCAAAGGCAGGAAGATCAAGTCTTGCCGCATGGTCTCTTCTTCAACAGAAGAGGCGCTTCCTGTGCAGACGCGTTCACAACAGAACGTCCAACCCGGCGAAGCTGCCGCTGAAGGGGTGCCTCCTTGCACCGTCCCTGCTGTCCAGGAAGAGGGCCCGTCTAAGCCCTCAGCAGCCAATAAGCAGAAGCAGGTGGAGGTTCATTTCGACAGACCTCTACGAAAGGAGAATGCTTCGGGGATAACCAAGCCCCACAACTTCGACATACTGGCACAACTGGCCAGTACTTCCGCCCGCCTATCTTTGTTCGAGCTCCTGCGTCTTTCCAAAGACTCCCGAGAAGCTCTCTATGAAGCTCTGAAGGATGCCGAATCCTTCCTTAGTCAGGTCAAGCAGCCTGAAGACCTCCCAACTACTTGCGTGCACTGTCATTGTGCGGATAAAGTTATCCCAAACATAACTTTCACCCAACAAGACATGCTGCTCAAGCACCACCGACATAACCGGCCGCTGTATTACACGGGGTATGTCGGTTCAGTCAAGGTGAACCGGATTCAGATCGATCCGGGGTCTTCTCTCAGCATCATTCCGAAGGTGCTGTTGTCAACACTGGGGATCCCAATGTATCGGCTGGCGTCCTCCAACACAACCATCAGTGGCTTCAACGCTAGCAAAAGCGAGCCACTGGGCAAAATTCGACTGAAGTGTCACATCGGTAACCTCAAAACTGAGGTGACCTGCTATGTGGTGGATGCCGAGGTCAACTACAATATCCTGCTCGGTCGACCATGGCTACATGAGTACATGGTGGTGCCATCCACGCTCCACCAATGCATGAAATATGTATCCACCAACGGCGTTATCAGGACGGAGTTCACAGACATCGATCCTTTCAAAGGGATTGAAGCCTACTTCACCGATTCCAACTTATACAAATCACTTGACGAGGAGGAAGCCAATGATGCTGATGACGAGGCAGAGACGGCAGCCGAGCCGGACATGGAGCCTGAAATGACCCCTGACGCTCCTCTGAAGATCCGACTCAAGGGCAAACCGCCCCAGAAGGTGCCTCCAATGAGCATCAAGCTATCAGAAAAAGCACCAACTCCTGAAGCTCCCCTGAAGATACGCCTCAAAGGGAAGCCGCCTCAAACATCGGCTCTCCTGGTGGTAAAATTACAGGGAAAGGCACCAATCACTGGAGGCGCAGCTGAGGTACCACTGAAGGTGCGTCTCAAGGTCAAGCCTCCGCAGTCATCCAAGACGCCAGAGAGGGCTCACATAACCCTCTCAGACCCCAAAATCAAAGCTGTGGTGGACTCTCCTGATCCAGCCCCAGTGCTTACAGATGAGGAGCTTAGCGAATATATCTCTGCTGATGTAGATGCACCCTCCTTAGACAATGTAATCCCACGGGATAAAATCTCATACTTCATCAATAATAGAGTGTCTTCTAATTATTCTTGTCTTCCACATTGGAATGCCATGTATACATTAGATAACGCTCTACGGTCGTTGCAAACACAAATAACGACCGTCTATAATGTAAATCGAGTAGTCCCGTCTCAAGGAGTCTGCTACATAGTCCCTCCACGAAGTCGAGACGAAGCATCCATCATCCTTGGTGAAGGTAAGCGTCGTCAAGACCTCCCGCTGCTCAAGCCAGAACCAGATGCCTGCAGAATGCAACTCTATCGGTATACGGATAAGGCAAAGTACCTCATCCAAAAGATGGGCTACGACCTAAAAAGCGACAAAGGCCTGAACTACGGCAAAGGTCGACGTCTCCCTCTTCGGCTTCCAACACCCAAAGGAAAGCCGCAGAACTACTACAACAAAACTCGACGGAGGGTAGGCTATGTCACGCCGCCATCAACTCCGGAGAGTTCAGACGCAGAAGACGTAGAACATTCCCACTCGTCTGAAGCATCGACTTAGGATTCCGATACTAGTATCGGATCAGTCTTCAAGAAAGTGCTGTCAGCTAACATAACATCAGCACAACCTCAAAAAGGTAAAGACGAAGACCAAGCGCCGGAACCCTTCGAAGAAGAACCCTGGGCTCAACGCCTGGGACAACAATAGGAGTCTCGTTTCGAATTACGTAAACCTCCCACCGAGGATGAAGTCGAGCAGATCGACCTTGGAGACGGGTCTTCTTCCAAACCCATCTTCATCTGCAAAAGCCTAGAAGGAGAAGACCGAGAGTCTCTAATCCAACTGGCTAAGGAGTATATCGACGTCTTCGCGTGGAGCTACGAAGATATGCCAAGACTTGATCCCCAGATTACGATGCATAGGTTGAATATCTTGCCTGATGCCAAGCCTATCAAGCAACAACAGCGGCGCTTCCGTCCGGACATCATGAATGCCAGATCAGGAGGTAGATAAACTCCTGACTAGCGGCTTCATCCGTGAAGAGCAACACCCGGATTGGGTAGCCAACGTCGTACCTGTTACCAAAAAGAATAGGAAGATACGAGTCTGTATCGACTTCAGAGACCTCAACTCTGCTTGCCCGAAGGACAAATTCCTACTTCCAATTACTGATGTGATGATCGACAACACGTGTGGTTTAGAACGTATGTCTTTTATGGACGGGTATTCAGGCTACAATCAAATCAAGATGTTCTCCGATGACGCAAAACATACATCATTCAGGACTCCAAAGGGCATTTTCTGCTACACAGTAATGCCCTTCGGTTTGAAGAACACCGGTGTGACATACCAACGAGCTATGAGCACCATCTTCCGTCAATATCTTCGCAAGACAGTCGAATGTTATGTTGACGACATCGCAGTCAAGAGCCGCCTTAAAAGAGATCACCTACAGGACCTGAAGACAGTCTTTGATCTCATGCGAGCACATCAACTCAAGATAAACCCCGCTAAATCCTTCCTAGGGGTTTCTAGCAGAAAATTCTTGGGTCTTGTCATCACGGCAAAAGGCATTTATGTCGATCCCGAGAAAACCAAAGCTATCCTCAACATGGACCTCCCGAAGAATCTTCGAAAACTTCGAGGCTTACAGGGACGTCTGGCGTACATCCGGAGGTTCATAGCAAACCCCTTCGGCAAATGTCAACCCTTCACTCAGCTCATGAAGAAGGAAGTCTCTTACGTCTAGACAGAGGAATGCCAAAAGGCTTTCGACGACATCAAAGCCTACCTGACGAGCCCTACAGTTCTGGTGGCACCCGTCGCTGGCAAACCATTCCTGCTCTACGTCCGTGCCATAGATCATTCCCTGGGCACTCTGCTGGCTCAAAACAGCGATACAGGCTACGAGCAAGCGATCTACTACCTCAGTTGAACGCTCATCGGGGCTGAACACCGGTACAACCCTGTTGAAAAGGAGTGCTTGGCCTTGGTATTTGCCATCCAGAAGACTCGCCACTATGTCTCGGGCCAGAGAATTCATGTCATCTCCCGAGTCAATCCACTCAGAGTCCTCATGACGAAGCCAGGATCACTGAACTCCCGGCTAGCCACATGGGCGATCTTGCTAATGCCATACAACATGGTGTTCGTTCCACAGAAGGCTGTTAAGGGTCAAGCTCTGGCCGACTTCTTAGCTGTACACCCCATCCCGGAGTCCTCAAGACTCTATGAAGGCATCCCGGATGAGGTCCAAGAATCAAACGTTACCGAAGAAGGCTCCGTCTGGCGGATATTTTTCGATGGCGCTTCAAGAATAGGCCCCAAAGGCCAGATCGTCGCAGGAGTAGGGGTAGTCTTAGTCTCCCCCGATCAGCTAGTCATCCAGCGTGCTTACTCTCTTTCGAAGCCGTGCTCCAACAATGTTGTCGAGTACAACGCGCTCATTATGGGGTGGATCATTTGGAAGCCTACGGCGACTCGAAACTCGTCGTAAACCAAATTCGAGGGCAATATGAAGTTCGCCATGAAGATCTGATCCCTTGCCATGAAGTTGCATTGAACATCATTTCAACCTTTACCGGGTTCTTCATCGAACACGTACCTCATCTACAAAACCTAGAGGCTGATGCTCTGGCTGGCCTCGCGGCCTCATTAGCAGTACCCCTTGGGACTCAATACTACGTCAGGTGATTGGCCGAGACTTGGTTTGTCCTAAAAACAACTTATGCTTACGAGTGGACCGCGCCATGCCGACAGGTACTGGTGTTAATGTCCTAGACTGGAGGTTCCCGTTCATCGACTATGTCGTCTACGGAATTCTCCCAGAGGACCCGAAGGAAGCCGTCTCAGTCAGGAGACGTTCTCTTCGATTCTACTATGATACAGCCACTAAAATGCTGTACCGACGCTCCTACGATGGGCTCCTCCTTCGATGCCTGTCCAACAAAGAGACGACCAAAGCCCTTCGAGAAGCTCATGACGGAACTTGCGGAGCTCATCAACCTGGTCCTAAGTTGTAAGATCGACTGCGACGTATGGGCTACTATTGGCCAACCATGGCCGCTGATGCTGTCGACTATGCTAAGAAGTGCCATGCGTGCCAACTTCACGCAGACTTCATTCATACGCCGTCATAACCACTGCATCCTACAGCTGCATCCTGGCCCTTCGAAGCCTGGGGCATGGACATCGTAGGACCGATCACCCCTCCTTCATCAAGGAGGCACCGCTTCACCCTTGCCATTACCGACTACTTCTCCAAGTAGGCAGAGGCAGTCCTATTGGCGGAAGTAAAGAGCTCCAGGGTGGTCAGCTTCATCAAACACCATATCATCTACCGCTTCGGAGTACCCCGGAGGATCATCTACGATAATGGTTCTCAGTTTATCAGCCATGTTTTCAGCAGATTCTGTGACAAGAATCGTATTCAAAACGTGGCATCAACCGCCTATAATCCGGCAGCAAACGGATTGGCCGAGGCGTTCAACACGACTATCGTTAGGCTGCTCAAAAAAAGTCGTGTCATCCAACAAACGCAAAACAAATGCGACTGGGATGAAAAACTGGGCGAATGTCTTTGGGCCTACTGCACAACGGTACGAACCCCAACAGGCAACACACCATTCTCCCTGGTCTACGGGAGTGAAGCGGTACTGCCTCTCGAGATCCAGATACCCTCACTCCGCATAGCAATCACAAACAAACTCACAGAAGAGGACAATCAACGTCGTCGTCTACAGGAGCTGGAGGCACTTGACGAAAAGCGTCTCCTAGCTCAACAACGTATCGAACTCTACCAAGCCCGTATATCACAGGCTTTCAACAAAAAGGTCAAACAGAGAACTTTTCAAGTTGGCGACCTGGTTCTGGCAGTCAGGTGGCCGATGATGTTAACTCACAAGACACCAGGAAAGTTCGAGCCCAAGTGGGAAGGACCTTTCATCATTGAGACGGTATATTCAAACGCTGCTTACCGCCTCGCCAAACCCATTGGGACTTGTTCATGATGCCCATCAACAGCAAGTTCTTGAAGAAGTACTACTCTTGACATCTTCCAAATATATGCTTCCACAAGGGGATCTATGGACCCAATCATCAGGATTCACAGACAATTCCCTTCCATACGCTTCCGGAACCCAGCTGTTCCGTAGCACCCTCCAGTAGAAAGACAACCACGTCCACCTCACCTCTGAGTTGTCCCTCTACACCCTATAAAGCAGAATCTTACACTTCGTAAGCCTACGCTATCCTTCATGTTTACCACGTCCACATTACCTCTGAGTAAACACCTCGTACAAACAACCCTTGTGTTGTCGTACATTAATCGCAGAACTTCCACGTCCACATCACCTCTGAGTTGTTCAGCGTATTCCCCTGGATCATTCCTACCACGTCCATAACACCTCTGAGTAGGAAGATTCTATCATTTGAACCTCAATGATTGCCACGTCCACATTACCTCTGAGCAAACATGTTGGTTCCTTCAAACTTATTATCTGTACCTAAAAACCAAGGTGCGCAAAAGATAATAGGTCCACACAAATCATCAAGTTCATGATAACAAAAATGAACACATCACAAAAAAAAAGTTGCGTACTTCTTTATTTTCTAAAAGAGAGAGTACAAAACTACACTATCTCCCAGCAAAAAATTACAAAAAACATAAAAAGGAGACGCTACAGTTCCTAAGCATCTCCAGGGTTGGTCGAGAGCTCTCTGACTCGACGTCTCAAGTCGGCTGCGTGAGTCTCCACAGTCGCCAGGACTCGACGCTCAGCTTCCTGACGCATCAATTCAACGGCCTCAACAGAAGTATCATTCTCATGCTTCTCATCAAGCTGTTGTCGCTGCCGAGCCAGGGCAAGAGCCCGGTGAGTGAAGGTTGCTTCCTCCTTCTTGAAAGCTACGTGTTCAGCCTGGACACGTTCGACATCTAACTGGAGCCGGGACCGTTGGTCCTCAAGACGGCGCATCTGGGCGTTGATCTCCGCGATACTAGCGTCCAACGTAGCTCGCATTTCCATTGTCTCCTTTATGGACTAAGATAACTACCCCACCACAGCCTCAGTCTCAGCCACCTCGTGCTCCCAGACGCTCACAGTGGCCTGGTAGGAAGACTCAATCTCAGCGATCAACTTCTCCTTCTCCGCATCTATCAAGACGGAAAGGTCATTTCGCTGGATGTGCTGAAGTTCCGTGAGCCGCTGGTCCAGCTCAATCACCGAAGCCTCCAGGATCTCGGCCATATGGTCGTGGCCTTGGTGAACGCGGATCAGCTCGATATAAGGCATTGCCAAAGTTCTTGTCGTCGTAAAACTCCTGTCGGCATCCATCACAACAGATACACCCTTCTGCAGCATTTTATACACCCCCTCAACGATGAATTTCACATATTCATCAGCGTCCGCCAGCACCTGCGGCGTCATAACAGGAGTTGGAGGGGCTGCTGTAGTTAGCGGACCGGAAGAAGATCCGCCAACCTCAACCTGCGAGATTGGAATCTCGACATCGATAGGCTCTTCATCAACACGGGCCGGACTGCTAGCCCGAGGAGCCAAAGGAACAGAGGATGCCCGTACAGGCATCGAGATAGTACCCCAAGTAGGAGGGGCAACAGAGGGTTCCACACCCTTACCCTTCTCAAGTTCGGAGGAACCACCGACATCTACGGCCACCTCTTCCGCCCCCAACGTCCTATCAGCGGTCAATACCTCCCCTGGTAGAACGGGGAGATCAACACTCATCTCCTGGCCCGCTCCGGGAGACAGGACCGGCAGATGAGTCTCATCCTTCTCAAGTCCCTCTGCAGGGACAGGATTGTTTGCCATTGATTGTAAAAGTACAGAACAATTATCGGAGGACTGAACTTAGACTCACAATACAAACTCGCTTGTACAAAGAAAGCCTTGGGACGAAAACCTAGGTACAGCAATGTAAGTACAATTGTTTATTTTAGATTCTGGGGGGTGACGATAGAGGCTCGGGAAGGCGACGGCAACCCTGCCTTACTCCTTGGACGATCGGTATGCAGCCTTGGCTCCTCGTGTGAAGATGGTTGGCGTTGACGAAGAAGGGCTCTTTTTGCTCCTCTGTTGCTCTCCTGGCTTCTCTCTCTCTCTGTGTATTTTCTCTCTGGCTCTGTATTTTTTATTCTTTTGTTGCCGGTCCTCTTTTACAGAGAAATGATGCTGGCTATTTATAAGAGTGGGGTATGATCATTAGGGTTTGCTAATGATCATTTGTTTGGAATGTCGGCGCTCCCTCAATCTATCTGAACCCTTGATCCTGATTACAATGAATCTAGGCCATTAATGCGGATGGTACCGAATCTTGTGAGCAATTAATGTTAACTGCTTTAAATCTTCATGATAGATTATACCAATGTCCGATTGCTCGCCACGTGTCCTATTGGCTTTATGATAAATGATATGCCTTGATCTCGGTAATTATAAGGATGACCTCAAATATATTTGTTGAGATTCGGTTAAATCCTTGATTGATCCGATGCTACGTGTTTTAGTTGTGGGGCCTGCCAGAGCCTCATAGGATAGGCAAGACTTGAACCGCAGGGAGGTAATCTTCATGAGCCGCATAGGACAATGCCTTATTGAGCCGCAGGGGATGATCTCTCAATGAGCCGCATATGCATAATCTCTACGAGCCGCATAGGCTAGCGTTGTATTGAGCCGCAGGGACTGGGCTCTCGGTGGGCCGCATATGGCTGATTTCTGTTGGCCATATAGGGTGACTTCTTAGTGAGCCGCATAAAGCTGTTCTCATTTAAGCCGCATGAGACGTGCCACGTGGCAATCTAGGACCTCTGTCGGATCGGGTCAGAGATTTTCTTCTTTTCCCGAAGAGTCTGTCATTATGGCAGAACCATTATGACGCTTTATGTCAGAGCCGTCACGGTCGTCGAGTCGTGTCAGGGCATTAAATGAGGCCACTACTCAAGTGGCCAGCTGTAGGGAGGGATCCCAAGGAGGGGTGTGGCATCGATCGGGCCGTATATTCCTGCTGAACCGTATACACTCCCGAGCCGCATGAGACTGAGAGTTTTCTTTGAATCACATACGGCAGCTCCTGTATGAGCCGCATGGGCTTCTTCCCAGAGCCGCATGGACCATTACTCTGATATTTTCCATGCTTCTACAGGACCCCCTTCAAAGTTTTCAATTTACAAAATTGAAACACTTTGAATAAGAAGCATGGCCCCGTTCATGCCGCATAAGTGTCTCAGTCGCATAGACTCATCTAGCCGCATGGGCTTTTTGCCACGTGTCCTGACTACGTGTGCATATCTTCATTAAATGCTCTTGATTCGTTTTGAATTAACGCCATCTTTTGGGGGAGGATCCCAAGGGTCGGTTTTGCCTTGACCGAAGCGTTTTTGCCTTTATCTTTTGAAGCAGCGCATAATTCGAGGCATAATCTGAGACGTTTGTTCGTTTTATGGGTCTCTTTCGCCTATAAATAAGAGTCTTTTAGTCCCTTAGGGATTTCTTTACCTTCTCTCTTTGCTCAAATTCTCTGTTGCCGACTTTGCTCTTCGTCTTCTTCCTTCAACGATCGACAATGGCTCCCAAGAAGGCTACTGCTGCTACGGGCAAGAAGGCGCATCATCTTCTGCGGCAGCGAAGGGCAAGAAGGTCGCGTCTTCATCGACTGCGACGGCGAACGTGGCGGCTCCTCCGCAGACTGGCGTGCCTGCTTTTTACCCCGACGTCCACCCGCCTATCGCGGGTAGGATTCCTTAATATGAACTACCATGGCTACGTCGCATATTTTATGCGCGAGCCTATATTCCAAAGCATGTTGTGTGTCCGACTTATGCTCGGGCCGCATGGGGTATGACCCAGGTTTGAGCGGCATGAAAGTGGTTGCATAACTTCTTTATCAAGGCCGCATGAGCTCTTTCCAACTGAGCCGTTTAAGCATATTTTCGAACTGAACCGTATAAGCTCCTCCTCGCTGGACCGCATAAGCTCATCCTTGCAGGGCCGCATAAGCTTTTTCGAGCTGAATAAGTTTATTCAAATCGGACCATATTCGCATTCACTCCCTTCGAACTGCATAAATTCCTCCGTACTGAACCGTATGAGTTCCTTTTGAACGGAATCGCATAAGCTTCTTCATACTGGACCGCATGGGCTCTTTCAAACTGAGCCGCATAAGCTTATTTGAACTGATCTGTATAAACCTTCTTTAAACCGAGCCGTATGAGGCTATACTGGGCCGCATAAGTATCATATAGTTTTTGTGTTTCAGCTATCTTTTTGACTTATTTCTTTTGCTTTTTCTTCAATGAATCTGCCAGTGAATCCTGCGGGGGAACTCATGGTAGGCTCGCGTCAGTTTGCCTTGGGCGTACATCAGAATGACTTAGTTCGTCAAGTGTCCGAACAGCTACTTATTGACGAGCCTTTGGAGCGACTAAATGCTATCAGGGTTCAATCTTTTCAATTCCTTGGTGACATGATAAGCTCCGGGCAGCCTGATGGAAAGTATCTGAAATCGGTCTTCCTCTTTGGGGATGCGTTGGTCGTAGAAAACTCCCGAGTGCTGGACGTTTCCGAGAGTTAGGATTTTGACCTGGACGGGGTGCCAATTCACATCCCTATTATGAAGCGTCATTTCCCTTTTGAGTGGTTCAATATGATCGTTCTGGATAGGCAGATGCCGGACACCCTCACTCCAACCCGACCGGGGATGTTTGTGGGTAACATCCGTTATAACCTAGCCGTTGGGTCAGTGTGCACGATCAAAGATCCGGCCAGTCGGTCCGTGATGGGGTTAGTTCCGGGTACCTTCATCAACACCCCCGGTCCTAATTTTTCATTCTCCCAGGCTGATACCTTCCTGAATCAGCTTGCTCGCAAAGAAGAAAATATGCTGCCTGTCGGAAGGGGATTCCCCGGTCTTAGTGAGCCTCCCAGAGGTTTGAGCGGTCGGTTGCTTTGCTGACTGACCGTCTCAGGACGTTGTGTGCCCCGGAGCAGTGATCAGCTTTCTGTTTTCTTTTGCTTCTCTTTTTTTTCTTCTTTTTTTTGTAAAGGATGTGATCCCCAAATGATGTAGTATTTAGAATTTCGAATAAATGAGCATGTTTCAACTCATCTTCTCTTTCTTGTACTTGTGGTGTTTGCGGGATTGGACTTGCTGGAGGATTATTTGTGGACCTGTTACCCTAGGCGTACCTTGGTTTGAGGTACGGATAACAAGTTTGGACAGGATGTCCGGAACAGCCGTGGCAAAGTGGTCATGGATGTTCTCGGTGCTTAAAAAAAAGGAATACCGTAGAGCAGCTGGGCTCCCGGGGCATGGTGGGGTAGTGGATTTATGCTAAGAAACTTAGCAAAGGAATATTTGTGGACCTATTATCCTTGGCGTACCCTGGTTTGGGATACAGATAATAGGGTGAAAGGAAAACCAGCATATTTCCTCAGAGGTCATGAGGACATGGCAAGCATGAGGGTTTTATCGTGGAATCTTCCTGCTCAGAGGTAATGAGGACATGGCAGGGGAGGTTTCACGAAAGATATTCGTGGTCAACAGCGGACATTTGTGGACATATTATCCTTATCGTACTCCGGTTGTGGGTACAGATAATAGGTCGAAAAGGAGACCGACATACTTGCTCAGAGGTAATGTGGACATGGCAAGCATGAAGGTTTCTTCGACGGATCCTTCCCACTCAGAGGTAATGATGACATGGCAGGAGTGGGCTCAATGAAGAGGGGGTACATAGAACGACTCAGAGGTAGGAGAACGTGGAAGTTCTATGTGAGGGGCGGTTTGGTTTTGGTGGAAGTGAAAATGACTCAGAGGTAATGAGGACATGTCCGTTTTCAGAAATTTGTGGATCGATTACCCTTTTTGTGCACTGGAAGTGCGGGTATTGGATCATGGGGGCGGATTTCTTCCGGGAAGAAAGTTCAGAGGTATAATCATACGTGACTTACTATCTGAAAGAGTGACCGGAATGTGAGTTCAGAGGCACCAGCGGGTACATAACTTGGTAAATTAACATGTTAAAAAAGCGGGAGTCCAGCAGCACCAGCGGGTACATGACTCGATAATCTGAAGGGGTTGTGGGGGTGAGTTCAGGGGCACCAGCAGGTACATGACTCGATAATCTTGAAATGTTGTGGGTGTGAGTTCAGTGGCACCAGCCGGTACATGACTCGATAATCTGAAATACTGAGGGTGTGAGTTCAGTGGTACCAGCGGGTACATGACTCGAAGACTTTGTAGCGAATGTCGTTTAGACATAATATTTTTCCAGAAACTTACCGTTGACGGACAGCATGAGCAAGTCTCCATTTTGCTTTGCAAGGCGGTAAGCACCGTTGGAGAATACCGTCTCAATGATAAATGGACCCTCCCACTTTGGCTGGAATTTGTCGGCGGTCTTATGAGTCATGACCATTGGCCTCCGGACTGCTAAAACGAGATCGCCTGCCTGGAATGTTCTAATTTTGACCTTCTTGTTGAAGGCTCCTGAGATGCGAGCTTGGTATAGCTCGATTCTTTGCTGAGCTAGGAGGCGCTTTTCATCTAAGGCCTCTAACTCTTGCATTCGACGTCGGTAGTTATCATCGGTTGTCAATTGATGTGTGAGGGCGACACGTAGTGAGGGGATCTGTGTCTCCAAGGGAAGGACTGCCTCACTCCCGTATACCAGGGAGAACGGTGTATTTCCGGTGGCTGTTCGGACCGTGGTGCGATAAGCCCATAAGCACTCGCCGAGCTTCTCGTTCCAGTCGCGCTTGTTGGAGTAGACGAACTTCTTGAGCAGTTTGATGATTGTTTTGTTGAACGCCTCTGCTAACCCATTTGCTGTCAGGTTGTACGGCGTCGAGGCGATATTCTGAATACGGTGCTTATCGTAAAACTGATAGAATGCGTGGCTTGCAAACTGCGGACCATTATCATGGATGATCCTTCGGGGCAGTCCAAAGCGGTAGATAACGTGGTGTTTAAGGAAGTTGATCACGTTTGAAGTCTTAACTTCTGCGAGTGGGACAGCTTCCGCCCATTTGGAGAAGTAATCAGTGATCGCAAGTATGAAGCGATGTCCTCGAGAGGAAGGTGGGGTGATTGGACCAATGATATCCATTCTCCATGCTTCGAATGGCCAGGACGCCACTGTCGGATATAAAAATTCGGATGGTTGGTGGATAAAGTCCGCGTGGACTTGGCAAGCTTTGCACTTTCTAGCATAATCTATCGTGTCTGCCACCATTGTGGGCCAATAGTAGCCCATTCGGCGAAGGCGGTCTTGCAGTTTCGGGCCGGGCTGGTGGGCCCCGCAGACACCGTCATGGGCTTCTCGTACGGCTTCTTTGGCTTCTGCGTTTGACAGACACCGAAGCAGTAATCCGTCGTAGGAGCGGCGATACAGCATTTTCGTCTCTGTATCGTAGAAGAATCTGAGAGAACGCCTTCTGATGGAAGTGGCTTCCTTTGGGTTCTCAGGCAGGATGTCGTAGACGACGAAGTCGATGAATGGTTGTCTCCAATCTGGGGCGTCATCGATCATCTGGGCAGAATAACTTGCGACAAATTGTACATTATTTTTGGGACAGACCAGTTCATGGCCTATCACTTCCACTGATTGTCGATCATAATTCGGAACTGCTAGGGAAGCGGCGAGACCAGCTAGGGCATCGGCTTCAATATTTCGGAGTCTGGGGACGTACTCGATGAAGAACCCCTCAAATGCCGAGATGATATTGATCGCTATTTTATGATAAGGGATCATGTCTTCATGGCGGACCTCGTACGAACCCCGGATCTGATTGACGATTAGTTGGGAATCATCGTACGCTTCAAGGTATTCTACCCCCAGCTCTCTTACAAGTTGAAGGCCAATGACCAGAGCGTTGTACTCGACCACATTGTTAGAACAGGGTTCAGTGAGGAAATAAGTGCGGTTAATCACCAATCCGGAAGGAGAGATTAGCACTACCCCGACTCCGACGACTATGTTGCCTTTAGGTCCGGTCTTTGAAGCACCGTCGAAGAACATTCGCCATATATTTTTGCGAGAGGTTGTATGCGAGTCGGCGACCTCATCTGGGATCTCTTCGTATATCCTGGAGGACTCCGAGCCTGGGTGGGCTGCCAAGAAATCTGCCAGGGCTTGACCTTTGACTGCCTTTTGGGGGACGAAGATCATATGATAAGGGGACAGCAATATTGCCCATGTAGCGAGTCGAGAGCTGAGTGCCCCTGGTTTAGTCATGAGGACCCTTAAAGGGTTGACTCGTGAGACCACATGTATCGTTTGTCCGGCGACATAGTGTCGTGTTTTCTAAATGGCGAACACCAGGGCGAGGCATTCTTTCTCAACCGTGGTGTATCGGTGCTCGGGTCCCACCATCATTCGGTTAAGATAGTATATGGCTTGTTCGTGTCCTGCATCGTTGTTTTATGCCAACAGGGCACCGAGGGAGTGTTCCATCGCTCGTACATAGAACAGGAATGGTTTTCCAGGGACTGGGGCTACCAAGATCGGAGGATTCGACAAATATTCTTTGATGCTGTCGAAAGCACGCTGGCATTTTTCGTTCCATACGAATGAGACTCCTTTCTTCATGAGGTGCGTAAATGGTCGGCATCGCCCGGAGAGGTTGGAAATGAACCTTCTGATGTAAGCTAGCCTTCCTTGAAGGCCCCTGAGTTCGTGGAGATTTCTCGGGGGACCCATCTCCATGATTGCTTTTGTCTTCTCGGGGTCTACATGGATACCCTTTGCAGTGATGATGAAGCCTAAAAACTTCCCGCTGGATACACCCAGGAAGGACTTCGTAGGGTTCATCTTCAAATTGTGTGTCCGTATTAGGTCGAATACCGTCCTTAGATCTTGTAGATGGTCTCCCTTGCTACGGCTCTTGACGGCTATATCGTCAACATAGCACTCTACCGTCTTTCGTAAGTGGTCTCTGAAGATGATGCTCATGGCTCTCTGATATATGGCGCCAGCATTCTTTAAACCGAAAGGCATGACTGTGTAGCAGTACGTACCAATCGGTGTTCGGAATGATGTATGCTTTTCGTCGTCAGGAGACATTTTGATTTGGTTGTATCCCGAGAAGCCATCCATGAATGACATGCGTTCGAAGCCGCAGGTATTGTCGATCATGATATCTGTGATAGGAAGGGGAAATTCATCTTTGGGACATGCCTCGTTCATGTTGCGAAAGTCGATGCAGATTCGAATTTTCCCGTTCTTCTTGAGAACGGGTACTATATTGGCGATCTAATCGGGATGCTGCTCCTTGCGGATGAAGCCGTTGGCTATCAGTTTGTTGACTTCAGCTTCGATCGCGTCCATAATGCCTGGGCGGAAGCGTCGCTGTTGTTGTTTAACTGGCTTCGCATCTGGTCGAATATTGAGTTTATGAAGAGCGACGTCAGGATTTAACCCTGGCATGTCTTCATAGCTCCAGGCGAACACATCAATGTACTCTCTGACAAGTTCTAACAGCGACTCCCGTTCTTCGTCGGTTAGGCTTTCACTGATGAAGATCGGTTTTGGAGAAGATTCGCTGCCGAGATCCACTTGTATGACCTCATCTTCAGTAGGAGGTTCTCTCAGTTCGAACTGCTTTTCCCATTACGCGTCTAATTGCTGGGCCCATGGCTCTAGCTCGAGAATTTCGGGGATGTCTTCGTCTTCTTCGTAAGCGTCGGCGAACGCCATGTTGACTGACATGACTTGTCTGAATACATCCCCGATGCTGGTATCTGAGTCGGAAGTTGGTGATCCGGTTGAATGTGAGTGCCAGTCGCATTCTTCATCTGAACTCTCAGGGGTCATAGTAGGCGTTACATACCCTAACCCGCATCGAGTTTTGTTGTAGTAGTTCCGTGGTTTGCCCGCCGGGACTGGCGGCTTCAAAGGTAATCGTCGCCCAGTGCCATAGTTCAATCCTGGCGTAGTCTCCAGATCATACCCCTGTTTCTGCATGAGATATTTGGATTGAGGGCTATAGAGATACAGAGGCAGTCTCCCGGCATCTGACCCGAGGTCGACTTCTTCTATGGTGCGGGGATGAGGGTTGTTCGTTCGGCCGAAGATGATTGGATGATCTCCTCCCTCAAATATTCGGTAAGCATCTTCTACTGGAGCAAGCTGGATTGCGGTGTACACATTTGTCACCTGTGTGTGTAGGTGAGCGCCTATACCGTGTTCCATAGCATACATCGTACATAGCTTATTGAGCTCGGTGTAGTTCAAAGATAACCCTTTATTGATGAAGTAAGGTATCTTTTCTAGGGGGATTACATCATCAGCGGAGGGGGCATTAGTGTGGGCAGCCACATACTTGGCTAGCTCCGGTTCCTCTTCGGCTACCCCCTGTGTGAACGAAGACTGAAAGGACGACCTAGGAAGCTTGATCGTCAGTGGTCCAGTTGATGGAGCAGAGCGTAGAGTCGTTGGCAGACTGGCGACCCCCAGTTTGGCATTCGATGTGGAGCGAGGAGTGGCTGGCTCGCTGGAAGTGTCAGACCTTACATCGAAATGACAACCTTTCTTGGGAAGGCGTATTGTCAGTGGCCTGTCCGAGGGGTTGAGCTTCCCTGTTTGTGGTTGACTGACTCTCGGCAGCCGAATTGTTAGTGGCCCCATTGCGGGTCTCGGCACTTAGTCGGACCTTGGCAGCCGGATCATCATCTGCTCCTCTTGCGCCGAGAGGCTGATTGCGTCCTTCCGCAGAGTGGCGATAAGGGGTGCAGACTTGCCCGATTTACGAGCTTGGAGGTGGATCATCAGGGGTCCTTCTGATCCCGTGGCTGTCTCGGTATGAGTTTGTGCGTCTCCTTCATCCAGGTGCCTCTTCGACTTTTCGTATAAATAGGAGTCTGAGTAGTAGGATTCGACCCCTTTGAAGGGATCGATATCAGCAAATTCTGTCTTTACAAAGCCGTATTTGTCGACATATTTGAAGTACTGGTGTAGCGTGGAAGGCACGATCATATAATCGTGTATCCATGGGCGCCCCAAGAGGATGTTGTAAGAAGTGTCTGCATCTATGACGTAGCAGGTGACTTCGGATTGGAGATCGCCAATCTGACACTTCAGACGAATCTTCCCGATAGGGTAGCTCCTGCCCGAATTGAAACTGCTGATGGCGGTGCTTGTAGGTGTCAGGCGGTGCATTGGGATACGGAGATGATGTAGCAGACCTTTCGGGATGATGCTTATGGAAGAGCCATGATCAATGTGCATTCGATCCACCTTCACATCGCCGATGTATCCCATGTAGTACAGCGGGCGATCATGTTGGTTGGTTTTGATGAGCATGTCCTGCAGAGTGAAGACGATATTGGGCATTGCTCCCGTGCAGGCACTATCTTGGAGATCCATGGGTGAGTCCTTCCCAATGAGGTTAGATTGAGCGAGATAGGCATCGACATTTTGGAGTGCTTCGCTCGATGCAATACGAACGTCCTTGGAGAGCCTTAGGAGTTCGTATAATGACAATTTGGCCGGAGTGTTAGCCAATTGTGCTAAGATGTCAAAGTTGTAGGGCCTCTCTAGCCCTTGGGCTGCATCCTTTCGGAGAGATTTGTCGAAGCGAGTCTCCTTCGGCCTAGGCTTGTCGGTCGTCGAAGGCTGAGCCGGTTCCAGAGCATCAGTTGTAGTGGGTTGATGATTTTCAGCAGGACTGTCAACCACAGGTTGGGATTGCGCTCCGGACCGCGTGACGACGGCTGTAGCTTCCTCGTTGTCTGCTGAAATTGTGCGGCAGGTCTTGATTTTTCTACTCTTTTTGTTGGTGGGCGATGGTGTGGGCCGAGTTACTTCTGACACCAAGTCTGGATGGACCCACATGACCTCTCCTCGTGAGGTGGTAAGAGGTACTAGACCAGCAGCTTGTTTTCGGGGCGGAGGAAGATTGGTAATCTCCATTGTCGCGAGAGGGACGGGGATTACCCCGTCTTGAGTCTCCGTCGGAGGGAAGTTGCCGAATTGTACGGACACCATATTGGCTGCTACGGTTACCTCTTCGAAGTCGATGGCCAGAGCGTTCGAATCGATGAGGCTTTGGATGTACCGTTTTAGTTGGTAGCAGTCATGTGTAGCATGGTGTACATAACGGTGGTAATGGCAGAACTTCGGGTTCTCCAAATCAGCCGGCCGAGGCTCCCGTCTTGGTGGAGGAAGCTGAATTCTACCTCCTTGTATGAGCATGTCTAAGATAGGCTTGACGTGGTCGTCTTCGATAGAGTAAGTGATCTGAGGCCATTGCTTGTCTGCTGGTTGTGGCTCGGGCTTCTGGGCCGTGTCGGCCACCATAGCCTGTTTTCCCTTGCTGTCCCGATTGTTGGAGGGGTTACCCCCATTATCGTTGTTGAGACGCTTGCCCTTGTTTTCCCCTTCTGAGATGTGCAACCCCAGTTGGCGGGCCTTCTTCAGTCGTTCTTCAGCGCTTATGGCACTGATGATGAACGCCTTCCAATCTTTGAATTGACTCTCGTCCATCCAGAGACTGATCGTTGGAAGCAGTCTCTTTTGGCAAATTTCAATCAAAGAAGAATCCGAATTTCCGGAAGGCAGCTTTATGGCGGTCTGGCGGAACCACTCGATGTAGTTTCTTGTTAACTCCTTCTCCCCTTGGACGACGTCCATGAGAGTGGACATAGTGACGTCTTGTCCTACTTCATAGAATCGTTCCAAGAACATGCGTTTGAAGCCGGCGAAGGAATAGATGCAGTTGTTCGGTAGATTGCGGTACCAATCGAAGGCGACTCCTTCCAATGCTCCAATGAATAACCGTGTGAGGATCGCATCTTCATGGGACAGATGGTCGGTGGTGACCTCAAAGTAAGTGATGTACCGACTTGCTGAGGTTTTGCCATCATACGGGTTGATGTTGAACGGCTTATATCTTGGTGGGAATGGAACATCCCTCCACTGAGCAGGGTATGGTTGCCGTATTCTGAGATCTTGAGCGTTTTCTCGGGCATGAAACATGGCACGGAGCTCCTGGACCTCTCTTCTTACTTTTTGGGTCTCATCTGTCGCGGTGGGGACTGTTATTCTGGGAGGATTATTGCTCGGGTTTGGTGCCGCTGAGTTCGAATCTACATTGACCGTGGGGCCCGTATTTGTTTGACCTGGTACTCTTCCTTACAGAGTAGGCAGGGCAGCTTTAATCTCGTCTACAGACTTGACCAAAGCAAGTAATATTGCTTCGAGACTGTCAATGCGCTGGCGCTCACTGGAACCACCTTGATCGCTGTCCGTCATGAACGTCGTTCTTACGTGAGGAGTGATGGAAGGAACGGTGGAGGATGTGCCCTGTGAGTCGTACCCCTGCACCGAGAAGTCATCGGGATAGGTGGGAATGTTTTCTTCGGGCTCGAACTCGGAGGGAATGGTATCCTCAGCTTCAGAGCTTGCTTTGTCTTGAGAGTCACGGATGTCCTTGGGGGCATTAGCGTCCGTTGCTCCTGATGGAAGAGTTGTTTGTGCGGACTCGGTTCCTTGGAACATCGGATTGTTGCGGATGTTCGGAGGAGTGCTACCCCCAGCTCCTTCAACCCCCAGCGATGTGGATGATGAATTTCCTATCGCGGTAAATTTCGTCTTTGAACGGGTATGTTGGAATACACCAGTGGAGGACAACCGTTTAGACGACAGTTTCTTAGTTGTAGTGGTTGATATCTTTGGACTGGAGATGCTCGTTTTCTTCCTTCTCTCTTCGACGGAGACTTTTTGAGCAGAATTGCAGGAGACAACAGGAGGTGCCTCACCTTCTGAGTTCGGGTGCTGTAGCCTTTGGAAGACAGATGGCCGAGCTTTCGTCATTGCCGCGTTGTTGCAGCAGTAATTGACGATGATTTGGGTGCAGCGATGTCCAAGCGAGGACTCTTTGCACACCGACACTCCTTCTCTTTCCTTGCGTTTGTGGAGGATCGTCTCCCGTAGGTCAGAGGAACCACTCTGTCTGTTTGCCGCGGGGGGCTGGACTTGAGCAGTTGTATACAACTTTCCATCCGAGGCCCGTGTGATAGTCAACCGGACGCTCCGATCGTCAGAGGTTGGGACAGCTGACTGGGCTTGATGAGCCCGCACTGCCCTATACTTCCTCCCCTTAGCACTTGTGGGTGCGTAATAGGAGGAGTCCAAGTTGAATGCCACAGAGTCTGGCTTATCATACAGAGAATCATCAGAGTCGGGACCGTATGAGAGACGGTCGAAGACCGATCGAGAGAAGCGTGGAACGGATGCTATGCTACTAGAGTTGGGTACCGTGCAGGCTGTCTGCATGCGGTCGTCTTCTGCTGTCGGATGAGTTGTCTTTGGGCGGCTAGGAGTCACGACCGTGCAGGCTGGCCGCATGCGGTTGGCAATAGTGGCCGTATGGGTTTTCTGCAAGCGGCTGACTCCTGTAGCCTCATGTGTTTCATCCATGTGATTGGCGACCGTAGCTGCATAAACTATACGGCTGCCAGATGTGACCGCATGATTTTTCTTCATGCGGCTAGCGACTGTGGCCGCATGGGCTTTGTCCATGCGGCTAGTGGATGTGGTCGCATGAGCCTTTTTCACTCGGCTAGCACCCCTATGCGGCTCAGTTCGCGTAGAGTTCCTCTTTGCCCCTGCAAGTCCAGCATCATAGTATTTTCTTCTGCCGGACTTGGGGACAGCAGAGTTGTCTACGGTCTGAAGTGGGGCCGCAGAAGAGTCCTTCTCGCCGTCTTGAGCAACAGAGGGTATACCGTCGGGGGCTTGGGAAGGAGCAAATGATTTTGGCCTCCACTCTCTGCGAGCCTTTATCGTGCGGGTGCGCTTCTGGACCGGGCCAGCGCTTCCTTCGGAGAGCATCTCTTCAAACGCTTGTTGGTCGAAGCGGACGACCATCTTTTGTTGCGTGGAGCCAAGCTTGGCTGCATCCGATTGCGTCACCAACTCCTCAGCCGTGGAGAAGTTAGTCCCCAGCAGAGTTGCCATCGTGTTTGCCATTGATTGTAAAAGTACAGAACAATTATCGGAGGACTGAACTTAGACTCACAATACAAACTCGCTTGTACAAAGAAAGCCTAAGGACGAAAACCTAGGTACAGCAATCTAAGTACAATTGTTTATTTTAGATTCTGGGGGGTGACGATAGAGGCTCGGAAAGGCGACGGCAGCCCTGCCTTACTCCTTGGACGATCGGTATGCAGCCTTGGCTCTTCGTGTGAAGATGGTTGGCGTTGACGAAGAAGGGCTCTTTTTGCTCCTCTGTTGCTCTCCTGGCTTCTCTCTCTCTGTGTGTATTTTCTCTCTGGCTCTGTATTTTTTATTCTTTTGTTGCCGGTCCTCTTTTGCAGAGAAATGATGCTGGCTATTTATAAGAGTGGGGTATGATCATTAGGGTTTGCTAATGATCATTTGTTTGGAATGTCGGCGCTCCCTCAATCTATCTGAACCCTTGATCCTGATTACAATGAATCTAGGCCATTAATGCGGATAGCACCGAATCTTGTGAGCAATTAATGTTAACTTCTTTAAATTTTCATGATGGATTATACCAATGTCCGATTGCTCACCACGTGTCCTATTGGCTTTATGATAAATGATATGCCTTGATCTCGGTAATTATGAGGATGACATCAAATATATTTGTTGAGATTCGATTAAATCCTTGATTGATCCGATGCCACGTGTTTTAGTTGTGGGGCCTGCCAGAGCCGTATAGGATAGGCAAGACTTGAACCGCAGGGAGGTAATCTTTATGAGCCGCATAGGACAACGCCTTATTGAGCCGCAGGGGATGATCTCTCAATGAGCCGCATATACATAATCTCTACGAGCTGCATAGGCTAGCGTTGTATTGAGCCGCAGGGACTGGGCTCTCGGTGGGCTGCATATGGCTGATTTTTGTTGGCCATATAGGATGACTTCTTAGTGAGCCGCATAAAGCTGTTCTTATTTAAGCCGCATGAGACGTGCCACGTGGCAATCTAGGACCTCTGTCGGATCGGGTCAGAGATTTTCTTCTTTTTCCGAAGAGTCTGTCATTATGGCAGAACCATTATGACGCTTTATGTCAGAGCCGTCACGGTCGTCGAGTCGTATCAGGGTATTAAATGAGGCCACTACTCAAGTGGCCAGCTGTAGGAAGGGATCCCAAGGGGGGATGTGGCGTCGATCGGGCCGTATATTCCTGCTGAACCGCATACACTCCCGAGCCGCATGAGACTGAGAGTCTTCTTTGAATCGCATAAGGCAGCTCCTGTATGAGCCGCATGGGCTTCTTTCCAGAGTCGCATGGACCATTACTCTGATATTTTCCATGCTTTTACAAGGATCTGTCGCTACCGCCTGATCGGTAGCCACCTCAACTTCCACGGGTGAGGCCGGAGTAGGACTTGGCAATGATACAGCCGATCTCCCCTCATCATGACAAGGAGGGAAATCAACCCTCTCCTCCGTTCCAACCATATCTGTTGCCCCCGCAACAGACTCTTACAACTCCGGAGCGGTGTCATCCGAAGACGACGAACTCCACCCTACATCATCACCAGGGAGCCTCGTGTCTGCTAGACCCTCGGCATCCAAGGCCCCAGTCGCGGCCTTTATCATCTGGGAGACTGCTGCATCCTCA
Organism: Iris pallida; assembly: GCA_029216955.1. Lineage (NCBI taxonomy): Eukaryota > Viridiplantae > Streptophyta > Magnoliopsida > Asparagales > Iridaceae > Iris > Iris pallida. Next base: position 1,919,944 of record JANAVB010016800.1, on the reverse strand, counting down.
GCTTCCCTCCTGACATAATCCAGGGACGTTGGAATCTCTACGACAACAGCGTCCTCTGGATTCTCCTTCATAGGAGACATCATAGTCGGCGGGATGCGCACTTCAGACGAACCCGCCATCTCCTTTGATCTACTTCCACCGGATTTTGGAGTACGAGGCTTCCTTTTTAGCGGCTCCTGTACAAAAGGGGAAGCATTGATTACATAAAATGTCGAGCCCAAAACCAGACCATGCGGGGGATCCTTACCTCTGCAGATACTGAATCGACTGACACTGTCGGTGACGATGCCTTCTTTAGCTTCTTTGTCGCAGGTGATCCAGCCCCTGCATCCGCAAGTCGTCTCGGTTGATCAACCGAAGCTGCAGCTTGACCCACCCCCGGTGGACGGTGTGGTCGAGCCTTAGCCGATACATGCCCAGTTACCGCTAACGGTGTGCCTGCAACAAGACTCGTCTCCCTAACATATCCGAAAGGCGCGGCAGCCATAACACAATAAAACTTGGCGGCTGAGTAAAGGATGGGCGACCGCGGATCCTGGGCAGGCAACGTAAAGCGAGCTCCGGTACATCCGGCATTATAGTAATGCCAAGCTCGTGCGCCATCCATCAAACTTCCAGCATACCCCAGGGTGATACTGGGATTGTCCAACATCAACTGTGCATAACCAAATTGACGTGCAAAGCGACTCGACAAATACAGTTCCAGGAAGCACTGATTCCTGTTCCGGTACACCAGGTGGGATGGCCGAATACTTTGCAACCAGCGGAATCCCCATGGAGGCAGGGCGGTGGCGTCTTCATCTGAATCCCTCAAATCTTCATTGGCCTCAAAACCCAAGAAGATCGGACCAACTTTGGTGATCTCCCATCCCTGAAGATGGGATAAAACCCTTCTACAAACAGGGACGCCAGTGTGCGACCAACTCCTCTGGTGGAAACGACGAAGGAATGCATCACCGGCCCAATAGTCTTCTTCTGAACCCGGACTCATTACGTTGGGATGGTGTAAAATTAACCACCCCATCAAATAGTGAGACGGCAGTTCAGTACGCGGGAAGTTATCTTTGCGACCCCGGTCATGAATCACATTTCCCGTGAACTCGCGTAAACCTCGCAGTAAATTACATACCATTGCGGGGAGCCAGACTCGGCCAAAGACCAACTTCACAGCTGGCATGATCAAGTACCGGGTCAATCTCTCTACAGAGCCGGATCTGCCCGGGAAGACATAATCCCGAAGCCAAACCATAAGATAGGCGACCAATACTGCTTTTGGTGACATTCGATGAGCAAGATGCCAAAAACAGCTGTAGGAGCGTTCATCAGACTGCTGGTCCTCGTTTTCCCGAGGATTCTTTTCACCTAACCTGCTCATCTCAGAGAGCACTTCACTACGAGAGAGCGCTGGCGGAGTAGAGAACTGGGAGGGATCCCCCTTGTCTTCCCGAAAGACGTAATCTCTCGAAGCAGTTACATGAGGCTGCAATCCGCCCTTGTCCCTCTTCTGCATATAGTAATGGTGACTAGCCACCTCCTTTAAAATGGTTGTCATCTCTTCGGCCTTGTCCCCCAGGACTTGAAATTCTTCGTTGGTCGGAAAATACTCTTCATAGGGTTCCGATCCCCAAGGGAGCTTTGATACCTCATACATCTCATGAAGTGCGAGCCCTAACTCCCCCACCGGAGTAAAAAAGGTCCCGGTGTGGACATCAAACATTTCCAGGAGGGCGAGGAACATATGCCTGTTAACATCAACACCTGCTTGAGAGGCACGAATCGCGGCAGTTAGCCCGATTTCTCGGAGCTCAGTCTGGAACCGCGACAAAACCCAGAGTGTCAGTTTATCCCATTTGGAAACGTAATGACACCAACCCTCTACCCGAAACTCCCCTTTCGGGTATGAGCGTTCCATCAACAGAATACGATGTGCAAAAGTCAAGGCACTATAAGCAAAAGTATCAAGGGAAACATCACTGTAAATGCTCCCAGGACGTAGCGTCCGCCAGGTGAAAGAAGACCTAGACCGCACCGCGGGACACTACATACGCCAGAGCTTGGACAAAATACTTCACAGCAAAAGCAACAAGTATAGACATGAGAAGAGAACTTTTTATTTCACAGATAAAAGTCTATTACATGTCTAGAGAAGGCTGTACAAAGGAAAACTTCTACAAAGGAAAGATCCTAAGTCTACGGCCAGCAGTCGCCATGCGCCTCCAGGCAGGCACAGCAGCCACCATGCACCTCCAGGCAGGCGCAGCAGCCGCCATGCGCCTCTAGTCAGGCGCAACACTACCATGCGCCTTCAGTAAGGCGCATCCTTCAACATCTCAGTTATGTGCATCCCTAGTTATGTGCATCCCTTCAGCAGCCCAGTTATATGCTGCTCTTCCAGCGAGGCTCACCTGGCCGAGCAGGATGTAGATGGCAATTAACACCCCATCCAGAGAAAGAGCCTCTAAATCCAGAGGAAGACGGTCAGGGCACCGCCATTCCGATCTATGGCCCTTCCAGAACAACGGAGACGTGGCCCGAGCATCCCTATCTTTGGATGCAACAGGCACCTTCTGCCTGCCTCGGAAGCCCTCGACTCTATCTTTTGGATGTAACAGTCACCTTCAAGTGCAGCAACGACGACATGGCGTCTCATCTTCACCCTCGGGAGCACTTCGTCAACAGAGTGCACTCGAATACCCAAGTTCATGTTGGAAGTACGTGAGAGAACGAGGAGCAAACTTTCTCTCCATGCCACTATTTATAGGCCGGGCAGATCAAACCTACGTGCCAAGTGGATGGCTCTCTGAATTCTGAGCAATAAACTTGCATTTAATGGATGAACCGGACGCCTCGAATTCAGCCAAACGGCTATTTAGAGCACTCGAGGAATGAAACAGCCGCACGCGCCTTCCGACTTCAGGCGCATCACACAGATGCGTCCTGCAGAGCCAAGCGCATCACAGAGAATGCGCCCCCATACCCAGTGGAACGTCAATCGACGCGCCCCCTCAGTTGTCTATCGAATGTCACAAATATTAAATGCTGAACTGACAGAGTTGGCAGCACATCTCCCAAAGTCTGAACAGTCGGCAACTTTTTCAGAAGACGAAGCGTCGGTGACATCAGCATTATCATGACTTTACTTCGACGGCTACTGCCACGTGGCCACTCGACCACCCGCATGCGCCTCCGCGGCCATGCGCCCAAACCGGCATGCGCCTGAAAAGCCATGTGCTCCAGACTGCTCTCTGATCCCAAAAGACAGAAGAAAAGTCTCCATCTGAAGCTCTGCATGCGCCTCAAAAGCCATGCGCCCTAGACCGCTCTCTGATCCTAAAAGACAGAAGGAAAGTCGCCTGCATGCACCTCAAAAGCCATGCGCCCAGAATGGTTCGTGACTCCTAAAGGTTACGAGCCAAAGTCTCCTCATGCGCCCAATCCTAGGCGCATCCTACCAGATCATTCCCCACCAAATCTGAGATCCCCAAGCCATGGGTCGATGACACGTGTCCTTTGACTCGACTCATCCAAGATCTCAGCAACAGAAAGATCTTCTTCTCTGCTACGTGTCGGTTCACAGTAGCAATATGAAGAAGTCAACCCCCTCGATCAGGGCTCATCACCCATACGCCTCCATCAACAATCAACACGTGGCGTCCCCACACACCGGCACATCCTACATATGCGCGTATGAGCAGCCAACCTGCCCCGCTATAAAGAGAGGAATCATTTCCTTCTTCCACACACACAGACAGATACGAACGAACATATCACCAGATAGGCAGATTCAGACACTCAACGTCTTCCTCCTCTCAGCAAGCTCCAGCACCCAGAGCAATCCAAACCTTCAGAGAACCGATAACCGTCGTCAGCTCGTCAACGGAGTCAACGTATTACCACTCGCTCCATCGGCACAAGGGACCCAGATTAAACAAAAGTGTACTTCTAGGGGTACATCTAAGTCGTATATTGTAGCACTGTTCTGTTTGTATTGAAATTTACAATCAAAGAATTTTAATGGCAAACAACTACCTTGACCTAACACGACCTGACACGATTTTCAGTATTTGCTATGACTACTACGGTTTTTGTGATTTCTACAATTTATGATCCTAGTACCTTCTGATTTTCTGGAAAATGACCCGATAGGGTGCATTCTTGACTTGTAACTTGATAACTCGATAGTGGCCCGTGGCGGCGCACTCTTGACTTGTAACTTGATAACTCGATAGTGGCCCGTGGCGGCGCACTCTTGACTTGTAACTTGCGCTTTGACTAGTAACTTGTAACCTGACTTGACCTGATGTCGTTGCGATGGCTAACTTGACTTGCATAACCAACTCTGACACCGTGGGTGTTCCTGCTTGCTTGCTTGTGCAATCCACTTTTCTTGTCTTGCATCATGTCTAGGACGTGACTCCCTGGTTCCCACGGTCAGGGATTCATACTGATTGTGGATTAGGCTAATGACTAGATCAAACTATAGTTCATGAAGAATTTCCAGTCACAGGCAATCTCGTTATCTAGGCGCTCTTAATTGGACTTGTAGCTTGCCGACGAGTAGAGCACATTTCCAGCGCACTGTCATGTGTTGCACCCTCTAAGTCACCTAAGGGTATATCGTCTCCGGGGCGATGTACCCAACCATATTCTCAACCCGCGGAAGGATAACTAGATGGTCTGCAGTGCTTGGGACTGGGAATTTCTTACTTGCATCTTGTTAGTAATTAAGGCTTGTGATAATCCTAGTTAGTTAAGTAGTAAGCCGTAGTAATTGCTTGGCCGCTTATGAATGGATGGAGTCCAGCCTTGTCTAAATCTTGTCTAGCCCCTGTACCTGGAACTCTTGTACATACTTGTTTTACTTATCTCTAACAATAAATGGGTAGAGACAGAGTGCTGTTCAGGCGAATGGTTACAACCTCGGTCCTTGTCTGGTTTAAGGGTTATAACCTGGCTCCCGGAATGGTCCCACGTCACTAGTCGTTTATTATCCTGTTGCACTCTTTATTACTTGTACCTCATTCCATTTCTTTTCTTATGTTCTGATATGCTGGCTTTTGTTCTTATTTTGTGGCCTCCTTTGTGGCACTTGCTCTTTCTGGGGTTTGACCCAGCTGGTTTTGTGTGGCCAGATTTCGGAGCAGCTCCCGAGGATCTTCCGAACCTCCAGTCCGATGGTGGCGACTAGAAGGAACCCGGGCTACGAGTGGGTTTTCTATTTTGTTTTGCTCACTCTATTGTAAAGTTATTCTTTTGAGGCGTTTAGCCGACGAGCACCTGTTAGCTCGATGCACTTTACTTACTGTCTGCCTACGGGCTGTAAACATGATTAACAAATCCTAAGGTTGATCATGTATGACTTAACTCTTGTTAGTCCCTGCATTTTGTACTACTAGCTTCATGATCAGCTGATATGTAATATTTGGGATACCTTTTATTGTATATTTGGTGGTCAAACATCTTGTGATCATATTACTTGCTTGAGATTGAGACAATAGGCTTGACCATAAGAGACCGTTGGCTTGTAGTAAACCCTCATATCTAGACAGCCGTGACCGTATAGCGAGGTGGTTTCCATTTCAATATACGTAGCTGGCTATGTTCGCCCCCGCTCTCCAGTATTCTGGTTCTGGGGCGTGACACTCTTTGACTCATTCTTATGAAGCACTTTTTACGCTCCTACAAGACCCCCTTCAAAGTTTTTAAATATCCTCAAAATTTGAAACACTTTGAACAGAAGCATAGAAGTTGAGATTTGACCAGTCAGCGTAAAATTCGGGATACTCAACAGTCATCCGCGTAAAAGTGGGGATATCCAACAGTCGACATAACGCATGTATAATTATAATTAAAATATAAATAAATCTATAACAAATTCTAATTAAACCATAAACATATATAGCAAATTTTAATTTAAATATATTTAAATATTTAAATAATTTTTTAACAATATCTAAATGAATGAAAATTATTTTACGTGTAACGCATGTATATATTATATATATATGTGTGTGTGTGTGTGTGTGTGTGTGTGTGTGTGTGTGTGTGTGTGTGTGTGTGTGTAATTATAAGTTAGGTTTAAGTTTATAATTACTATAAGGTTCCAGACTTTAAGTTGTAATTATGGAATGTTGGAGGGGCTTTAAGAAAACAATACTTATTTTCCCGCACATGATTCTTCTTGTTCTTTAGGAAATAACAAGAGCCTCCAAATGAAATTACTATAACGGGCGTTTGGTATGCAGAAAGTTTTATACACGTAAAATTTTCTAGAATTGAATATTATTCCTACGTTTGGTTTATCCAATTAAAATTTATTTCCAAGAATAATGAATATCCAGGTAAATTATATATCCATGAAACATAGAAAGGTAAATTCTACTGGCACCTCAAGTTTTACTTGAGGACATTCCAATTTTTTTAATTTATTTACAAGTTTGCCACTCCAAATTTTTACTTGAGGGCAGCCCATATATTTGGAGTTGGACTGAAGGATTTGGGTAGTTTGGATTTGGACTGTCAACAAAATTGGCAGTCCTAACATAAAGTAGGACTGCCAATTTTGTGGACAATCATACTTTATATTAGGACAGCCAACTTCATTGGCAGTCCTAAAGGGGAGTTGGGTGTTGGTGCTTTCTTTACATGGAGAGAGCTTGCTCTCAATGTGCCTTGTAAAATTTTAGTCCCACATCGAAAATGCACCATGAGGTATCTCAACATATATACTTGGTTGTGTTGTTGAGAGATGCACATGGGGTGGTGACCCTAAGGAGGGAACCATGTGGATGATTTTACTAGGAGGTAAGAATAAGGCTCCAAGGATTAAGCATTAATGCTTTTGTCATTCTCTTGGATTAATTCCATTTGGAGCTAAGCCCCAAAGGGGCTTAGCGACTCGGACTCGGACTCGGACTCGGACTCGGACTCGGGCTCGGGCTCGGGCTCATGGGCTCATGAGGCATAATGTGGGCATTTTGTTGGCGCACTTTGCACTTAGCACGTCAGCAGTCATGCGGCTCATATACGGCCATGCGGTCTTATGTGACATGCGGCTCATACGGCTCATACGGTTCATGCGGTCCATACGGTCCATGCAGTCCATGTGGTCCATGCGGCTCATGTGGCTCATGTGGTCCATGCGGCTCATACGGTCCATGCGGCCATGAGGCTCATGCGGCCAGGCTGCTGCTGCCGTATGGACGGTTCCGCTGACTGTGCAGACTACAAGTCAGTTATGGAAAGACTGATTCAATGCGATTAATTCAGATCCTATCTTTGTGGGATTTGAATTAATTTCGTTGCTATCTTTGTGGGATTTGAATTAATCTCGTTACTATCTTTTAGGATTTGATTCAATCTTTCCATAACTGAAGAGGCGGCTAGAATTTCCACCCTCTCTCTATATATACTCTCTTCTGGCCTCCTTTGTGGGTACTACAAAAATATAAGTCAGAAAAGGAGAAAGAGAGAGAGAGCTGCTGCCGCCATTGCAAGTCCATCCGAGGAGTCAGAACAGAGGTGACTTCGAGCGTTCCACAAGTTCTTCAAACTTGCTGGTTCCTGAAAGCAGTTCGTGTGGGGCAAATCTTGCTTTGAGCAACGGTGTTTTGACACCCCAGTATTCTTCTTTTTCTTATCTTTCTCTAGATTATTGTACCTTGTTCTGTCCCAATTGCAACACGTTTGCAAGGAAAAACGAGAGATCTTCTCTTCTCTATTTTCCTCCTCCATATTGTAATCAGATTATTTGGTTTTTGTATCATCGTAGATCTCTGTTGCATCTGTTTTACCATCTTTGATCAAGCCCCGGGACTAACAATCTTAAAGCAAGATCCTTATAGATGGAAAACATTAATGCTTCGCTCGTCCAATCGGACTACTGTAAGTTGGAAAAGTTCGATGGAGAGCATTATCAAGTCTGGAAGAGAAAGGTTTATCTAACTCTTCAACTAAAAGACGTTGATCATGTTCTGTTTGAGGAAGAACCCTCTGTTCCAGACACTGGATCTACTACCGCAATCAATACGGCTACCAAACTCCAGGCCAAATGGAGAAGGGAAAATAGCATCTGCAGGCTTCTCATCCTGAATGCTATGGAGGACTCCCTGGCAGAATCCTACTCGAAGAAGGAACTTGCCAGAGACATATGGGAGTCTGTGGAAAAACTGTATGAAGAAGACAGAAACATGAGCAAAATGTTTATGGTTGAAAAATATCACAAATTGCTCTTTGAGGACGAGAAGTCCATGTTGCCACAGGTGAAGGAATTTCTGAAGCTACGTCAGAAACTGGAAGACGAAGAGATGCCCCTTTCCGATAAGTTTGTCGTTGGAGGGATCGTCTCAAAACTTTCTGCTGGATGGAGTACCTTCTATGCAAGGATGCACAAAAAAAGCTAGACATTAGCTTAGGAGATCTACTTCAAGAGATCCATGTTGAGGACGAGATGCGTTCCCAACAGAAGGTGGATACTCTGTCCAAACAGTTGGCTAAAGCCAATCTAATACAGACGAGAGATCCCAAGGGAAAGCAGGCGGCTTCTCATCCCAAGAAGAAGGACTTCACTAATCTAAAAGTGAAGGGTTCTTCATTCAAGCAACAGAAGACTAAGTCCCACATGACTTGTTACAATTGTGGCAAGAAAGGCCACTACAAGAGTGAATGCAGATCCAAGCCTAAACAATCAGAGAAAGGTGAGCCTAATAAGGTTTCATTGGTTTCTAACATTGTTGCTATGATTGCACAGGTCACAACTGTAGGGGTTGACTCTGACTGGTGGATAGACACTGGTGTGACTTGCCATGTCTGTTCTGGCAAGGAATGGTTCGTCACGTACCAGCCGATATCTGAGAAGGTTGTCATGGCGAACCAGGTCCATGCTGAAGTTCTGGGGATCGGGATTGTGGAGCTGAAACTCACTTCTGGGAACCTCATGACGCTTCAAGGTATGAAGCATGTTCCGGCGATTGCCAAGAACCTGATCTCTGGGAGCCTGCTCTGTAACGCAGCTTGAGGATGGACATCAATGCTGGTCAGATGGTGATGTCCAAGAAGGGAACATACTTCGGGAAGGCTTATCAAACCGAAGGAATGTTTAAAATTCAGCTTGTCAACCAGTTTGATGACATTAATGCAGTTGTATTTTCTGATTATTCTCTTGAGTTGTGGCATAATAGACTAGGACATGTTCATTGTAAAAGAATTAACAAAATGTCTAGTCTAGGACTCATCTCCAAATGTGGGGGTAAGGTGGAGAAGTGTGAAGTGTGTGCTCAGACGAAGATCATAAGAAAACCCTTTTATCTGGTCAATCGAAGCACAGATCTTCTGGAGTTGGTGCACTCTGATATCTGTGACTTCAAACATTTCTCCACGAAGGCCGGGATAAAGTATTTCATAACCTTCATCGACGACTTCTCAAAATACGCGTTCGTCTACTTGTTCAAGTCTAAAGATGAAGCTTTCGAGAAGTTCAGAGAGTTTAGGGCCGAAGCTGAACGGCAGACTGGACAACAACTCAAGAGGTTGAGAAGTGATCGAGGTGGAAAGTACAGGTCTCATGAATTCGTATCATTCTATAAAGAACATAGAATCATATGCGAGACTACTGTTGGTGCTTTCTTTACATGGAGAGATCTTTCTCTCAGCATGCCTTGTAAAATTATAGTCCCACATCGAAAATGCACCATGAAGTATCTCAACATATATACTCGGTTGTGTTGTTGAGAGATGCACATGGGGTAGTGACCAGGGAACCATGTGGGTGATTTTACTAGGAGGTAAGAATAAGGCTCCAAGGATTAAGCATTAATGCTTTTGTCATTCTCTTAGATTAATTCCATTTGGAGCTAAGCCCCAAAGGGGCTTAGCGACTTGGACTCGGACTCAGACTCGGACTCGGACTCGAGCTCGGGCTCATGGGCTCATGAGGCATAATGTGGCATTTTGTTGGCGTACTTTGCACTTAGCACGTCAGCAATCATACGGCTCATATGCGGCCATGCGGTCTTATGCGGCATGCGGCTCATATACGACCTCATGCGGACCATACGACCATGCGGCCATGCGGCTCATGCGACTCATGCGGCCATACGGCTCATGCGGCCATGCGGCTCATGCCGCCCGTACGGTCCATGCGGTCCATGCGGTCCATGCGGCTCATGCGGTCCATGTGGTCCATGCGGCTCATGCGGCTTATGTGGTCCATGCGGCTCATACGGTCCATACGGCCATGAGGCTCATGCGGCCAGGCTGCTGCTGCCGCATGGAGGGTTCCGCTGACTGTACAGACTACAAGTCAGTTATGGAAATACTGATTCAATACGATTAATTCAGATCCTATCTCTGTGGGATTTGAATTAATTTTGTTGCTATCTTTGTGGGATTTGAATTAATCTCGTTGCTATCTTTTGGGATTTGATTCAATCTTTTCATAACTGAAAAGGCGGCTAGGGTTTCCACCCTCTCTCTATATATACTCTCTTTTGGCCTCCTTTATGGGTACTACGAAAATATAAGTCAGAAAAGGAGAAAGAGAGAGAGAGAGCTGATGCCGCCATTGCAAGTTCATCCGAGGAGTCAGAACAGAGGTGACTTCGAGCGTTCCACAAGTTCTTCAAACTTGCTGGTTCCTGGAAGCAGTTTGTATGGGACGAATCTTGCTTTGAGCAATGGTGTTTTGACACCCCAGCATTCTTCTTCTTCTCATCTTTCTCTAGATTATTGTACCTCGTTCTGTCCCAATTGTAACACGTTTGCAAGGAAGAAGGAGAGATCTTCTCTTCTCTATTTTCCTCCTCCATATTGTAATCGAATTATTTGATTTTTGTATCATCGTAGATCTCTGTTGCATCTGTTTTACCATCTTTGATCAAGCCCCGGGACTAACATTGGGCAGCCCAAAGTAACTTTGGGACTGTTCTGAATAAAAATTATACTAAGTTGAATTATCCTTAAATAAAGTTATCCTAGAGTAAAATATGGAGTGCCTATAGAATTTGTCCAAAGAAAACGTATTCCCTAACAAATAGGTAGATTTTTTTGTTACCTATTTGTTATCAAAGTTTTTGGAACACATCCTGACCGACGGTCTCTCTCTCTCTCTCACGATCGACTCTGTCTCTCTCTCTGCCACGCTCGCGCTCTCTCTGACATGAAGGAGAGGTTCTGTCTCGAGGTCGAGTCGGCCTCAATGCCGTCATCATGGGGAGTAGGGGCTTTAGTGCCTCCAGGAAGAGTAGCAAGGGATGGCTCGGGACCATCAGTTGTCATGACCCTTGTGCGCAGTTCAGGTCGATTCCAGTGACACGAGAGGATGTAAAGTCGGGATCTCCGGCGCTGATGAAGGCAGTGCAGAGCCTTGGTGTTGGGACGACGACAGAAACCGATGTCGCACGAGCGTCGGTCTCGGGTCCAAGCGGCGGAGGTAGAGTGGCGAGGAGGACGCAGTGGGTCGTTCACGAGAGTTGATGATACGAAGGTGGTGGTGGTGGTGGTAGTGGTGGTGGTAGTGTGCCCGATGAATAGGCAGACGGTTTAAGAGAGAAGAGGGAATGATGATTTCTTTAGGAGATGAGAAGAGTGGTAGTTCATGGGAGAGAACACTTCATCCATTTAGGGGATCCAGTGAACATTTCCAGAACTCTAGCTCGATTGGCATTAGAAAAATAGATGTTTGAGCAAACATCCATCCCCCAAACTATACATTTTTTTCTTCACTTGACAACTATTAACATTTTTTACATTGTTGTATTTTGATATATTTTGTAACTATCTTAATTTGAATGTTATCTAATTAATGATAATGTGTTTCTATTTTTATTATACAATTTTTTTACTCAATTATTATATTCCTAGGAATTTATTTATGGTACCGAACGTATACATTTTTGTTTGTCATTAAAGTCTTTTGATTAAATTTCAATTACAAACAGAACAGTGTTACAATGTAGGACTTAGACGTAGTCCTAGGAGTACACTTTGGTTTATCTGGGTCCCTTGTGCCGATAGAGCGAGTGGTAATGCGTTGACTCCGTTGACGATCTGACGACGGTTCTCGGTTCTCTGAAGGTCTGAGTTGCTCTGGGTGCTGGAGCTTACGGAGAGGAAGAAGACGTTGAGTGTCTGTATCTGTCTCTCTGTATATGTATGTCGGTAGTTGTGTGATATGTGTCCGTAAGAAGGAAATGATCCCTCTATTTATAGCTTTGTAGGCTGGCTGCTCATGCACACATATGTAGGATGCACCGATTTTTGGGGATGCTACGTGGTGATTGCTGATAGAGGAGCATACACGATGCGCTCTGTTTGAGGAGTTGAACCCTTTCCGTTGCCTTTGTGGGCTGCGGCCGAGCTGACACGTAGCAATGGAGAGGATCTTTCAGTTGCTGAGATCTTGGGTGATTAGCACCCCTTCATAGGCTGAATTGAGTCAAAGGACACGTGTCGTAGGTCCATGGCTCAAAGATCTCGGATTTGGTGGAGAGTGATGTGATAGGATGCGCCTGGGGTTGGGCGCATGAAGAGACTTTGGCTTGTAACCTTTATGAGTCACGAACCAGTCTGGACGCACGGCTTTTGGGGCGCATGCGAGGCTTCAGTAGTGACTTGACTTTTGTCTTTAGGGATCAGAGAAAAGTCCGAGGCGTACTGCTTTTGAGGCGCATGCAGAGATTTGGGCACATGGTTGCGGAGGCGCATACGAAATGGTTGGGCGGCCACGTAGCTCGTAACCACCGGAGGAGAGTAATGATGGTGCTGACGTCGGCGATGCTTCGTCTTCTGAAAAAGCTGTCAACTATTCAGTCCTCGGGGGACTTGCTGCCAACTCTGTCAGACTTCAGCATTTAATGTTCTTGACAGGTGATAGGCCTTTGAGTGGGCGCATCGATCTGCGTTCTACTAGGCACATGGGGACGCATGGGGGCACATCCTCATAAGGCGTTTGATGCTGATGGGCGCATCTGTATGATGCGCGGTCTTACCGGCGCATCCGCTTTCATGACGCGTCTTTATTGGTCCAACTGTTGAGTTCTTTGAGGCATTGATGGCTCTCTGACTTGGCTGAATTCGAAGGGGCGAATTCATCATCATGAATACAAGTTCATTGCACTATCTTCGGGAAGGTTGCCACTTGGCGCATGGGTTTGATTTGCCCTGGCCTATAAATAGCAACAGTTTGAGAGAGTTTTGCTGTCTCTTCCTTGACTTCTCGACGAAGATGGATTCGACTGATCCTCCTCTTTGGCAAGACATTGTACTGTGGATGATGGTTCTCCTTGTTCGAAAAAGCTTTGACGGTGGACTCCTTCAGAAGACTGAGATTCGTCGAGTTGGAATAGATATACTAGTTTATGTTCGAGCTGCTTGCTGGTACGACATCGAGTGCCAAGTTGAATACACGGTTTAGGTTTGATGATGGAAGAGCCCCAGGCTGGCAGATGCGCCTGTGCGTTAACGAGGAAGTGATTCACTCTGACGGGGCGGAGTGATACGCTGGAAGACAGGTACAACATGTTACAACAGATGGAACACAGACTACCTTGGTGGTGGAGCCACTGTCTTGCGACAGCAACAGTTGATGACGACCGTAGCACACGTGTGCCCTGTGAGGGGCGTATTATGCTTGTCGGTCGGCTCTCCTGATTGACATTTATGAATGATCATATTACGTAAATCGTTAGAGGAGAGTGCTACCTTCATACCCCCATCAGGCACATGGCAAGGCCAAGCGCCGGGGTGGTCAAGTGAGAGTGCAACCTTTACATCCCCATCAGGCGTATGGCATGACCAAGCACCGGGATGGTCAAGTGAATGCTGCGCCCCCTGATCCAACACAAAACATGCGCTCAGATCAGTAGTGGGGGAACAACATTTAAAGTGACTTGAACGAGCCTCAAACGCACAACCAATGGAGGGGCGGGAGTTCAAGACCACAGGGTTTGCCTTGCTCGACTTGGTTGCGAACGCAGCAGATGCGCCCAAGTGAGACAAGAACTTTAAGGGTCGGCTCGTTTCTGGCACAGAAGCACCTGAGTCAACTTTGTACAGCTTACCATCGGCAGCACGCATGATTGTGAGCGCATGCTTCTGGTTTGCCGTCGGCATAGCACGTTTGAGGTGCATGGCCCGTGCTGCCTTGGACTTCTTCATACCAGCCCATTGGGGTGCATAGTACTCAGAGTCCAAGTTCTCCTCGCCATGACAGCGAGTGAAGAACTTGCAGCCAATCCAGACGAAGAGAAGAACTGCTGCAACTTTTTGTGGCTCGAACGGGCTCTCTGGATAACGGGCTCCCTTTTCTTTATTTATTTTGGTGCCCTTTTCAAAGAAGGCAAGAGGGCTCTATATATAGAGTGGAATGAGACCTCTCTTCTTCTCCTTTCCGATGTGGGATTAAAAACAAGATCCCTTCTTTTCCATGCTTCTACAAGACCTCCTTCAAAGTTTTTAAAACTTTTGGACAAGTTTTGAAATACTTTGAACAAGAAGCATGAACAGTAGAGCTGTTTAGGTGTGACAATCCTATCAGAGGTAGTATGGACATGATAGGTTTGGGTACTTCTACTGGGGAATTTATGTGGACTTGTCATCCTTGGCGCATCTTGGTTTTAGGTACAAATAATAAGTTGAGAGAGAGAGAGAGAGAACCAACATATTTACTCAGAGGTAGTATGGACATGGTAAATATGGGATTGATGGTAGAGCTTTCCTACTCAGAGGTGATATAGACGTGGTAGGAATGACTCTGAGGGAGATACGCGGAACTACTCAGAGGTAACATGGACATGAAAGTTCTGCTGGGGATATAATCCTTTACTTTTAAATAAAGAATAAAGAGTTTTGTGGTGTGTTCATTCTTGCAGTCATGAACTTGATGATTTGTGTAGACCTATTATCTTTTACGTACCTTGGTCGTTAGGTACAGATAATAAGTTTGAGAGAACCGACATGTTTGCTCAGAGGTAATATGGACGTGGCAAATATGGGGTTCAAATGATAGAATCTTCCTACTCAGAGGTGTTATGGACGTGGTAGGAATGACTCTGGGGATACGCAGAACTACTCAGAGGTAATGTGGACGTAAAAGTTCTGTAATCAATGTACGGCAACGCAGGGGTTGTCTATACAGGATGTTTACTCAGAGGTAATGTGGACGTGGTAAACATGGTGGATAGCGTAGTCTTACGGAGTGTAAGATTCCGCTTTATACGGTGTAGGGGAACAACTCAGAGGTAATATGGACGTGGTTATCCTTCTACTGGAGAATAGAATGCCACGGAACATGTCACCCCCATTTCCTGTATATTTGTACTCGTAATTTGATTTTGGCACGTATTTTATTTTCTCGACTTGTGGATTCGGGTTCTCGCAAATGGGTTTTGGACCATGGCTTGGTTTTATTTTGTAGAATTGGTTTGGTTTGATTAGGTTTGGGTTAACATGTATTGGTACACTTTAACCTACACTCCACCCTCAACACAACACAACCCACCATCATAAATCTCTACCTACTTTCTCTCTCCTCTTTACTCTCCATTAATTTTCTTCTTCTTCTTCCTTCTTCCACACAACACCACACCATAGGCAAGTGCACCTTGCCATCAAATAAGCACCACTTTTTATTTGTCCATTAGCTAGATTAGGCCATGGAGAATAACTTTAGAACTTGACATTTTGTGATTTGGAGTTTCCTTTGTTCTAGATCTAGGTTTTTACTATTTTCGGATTTACATGGTTTTGATCTATTTAACTTTGATTTTTTTATGTTTTGATGCTTCTATGTGGAAGAGAATTCGATTTTACTCAAGTTAGAACTTTGAAAATCTAGATTTGGTTTTGATTTGATCAAGTTATGAAGAATTGAAGTTTTGAAGTTCTTGGAGTTCTTCTCGGGTTGGAGGAGCAGCCCTTTCGGCCTGCGCTCTTTAGCGCAAGGCCGATTGCGCAGCTCACCCTTTGGTGAACTGCGCACCTTCCTTCTCGGCCAGCGCCTTCATTGCGCACAGCCGATTGCGCCCGGCCTCTTGGGCTGAACTGTGCATCTCCTTTGGCGCACTAACCCATGCGCAATCCACCTCTGCGCAATCCACCCCTTGCGCAATCCACCTATGCGCAATCCATCTCTGCGCAACCAACTCCTGCGCATTTCACTCCTGTGCAGTCTACCTTCTGCGCAATCCGTCCATGCGCCATCCGTCCATAACACGACAGTGACCCGTAGTGGTGCACTCCTGACATGACCAACCTGACATGACAGTGACCCGTAGTGGTGCACTCCCAACAAGTACCCTGACATGATTTATCTTGATAACTTGATAGTGGCCCGTGGCGGCGCACTCCTGACTTGACTTGACTTGTAACTTGTAACTTGACTCGTATAATCAACTTGACAGCGTGGGTGTTCCTGCTTGCTTGCTTGTACAATCCACTTGTCTTGTCTTGCATCATGTCTAGGACGTGACTTCCTGGGTACCACGGCCAGGGACTCACGCTAAATTGGATTAGGCTAATGATTAGATCAAACTAGAACATGGAGAATTCCCAGTCACAGGCAATCTCGTTATCTGGGCGCTTTAATGGACTTGTAGCTTGCCGACGAGTAGAGCACATTTCCAGCACACTGTCATGTGTTGCACCCTCTAAGTCACCTAAGGGTATATTTGTCTCCCGGGCAATGTACCCACCTATAACTCTCAACCCGTGGAAGGATAACTGGATGGTCTGCAGGGCTTGGGACTGGGAGTTTCTCACTTGTATCTTGTTAGTAATTAAGGCTTGTGATAACCCTAGTTAGTTAAAGTAGTAAGCCGTAGTACTTGCTTGGCCGATTGTGAATGGATGGTGTCCAGCCTTGTCTAAGTCTTGTCTAGCTCCAGTACCTGCTATCTCCTGAGCATGTTTGTTTTACTTATCTTAACGATAAATGGGTAGAGACAGTGAGCTATTCAGGCGAAGGGGTACAATCTCGGTCCTTGTTTGGTTTAAGGATTGTAACCTGGCTCCCGAAATGGTTCCACGTCCCTAGTCGTTTATCGCCCTGTGTACTTTACTGCTTGTACTTTCTTTTATTCTTTATGTTCTAATATGCTGGCTTTTGTTCTTATTTGTGGCCTCCTTTGTGGCACTTGCTCTTTCTGGGGTTTGACCCAGCTGGTTTTGTGTGGCTAGATTTCGGAGCAGCTCCCGAGGATCTACCAAGCTTCCAGCCCAATGGTGACAACTAGACGGAACCCGGGCCAAGAGTGGGTTTTCCTTTTTGTTTCACCCACTTATATGTAAATTTATTCTTTTGAGGCGTTTAGCCGACGAGCACCTGTTAGCTCGATGCACATTTACTTACTGTCTGCCTACGGGCTGTAAACATGATTAACAAATCCTAGGGTTGATCATGTATGACTGAACTCTTGCTAGTCCTATCATTTTGTACGACTAGCTTCATGATCATCCAATATGTAATATTTGGGACGCCATATATATATATATTTGATGCTCTAACAACTTGTAACTCTGTTAATTGCTTGAGATTGAGACAATAGGCTTGACCTTAAGAGACTGCTGGCTTGTAGTAAACCCTCATATCTAGACAGCCGTGACCGTATAGTTGAGATGTATTCTATTTCAATATACGTAGCTGGCTATGTCTGCCCCCGCTCTCCAGTATTCTGGTTCTGGGGCGTGACAGAACAGCTGGGTTCCGGAAGCGTAAGATTTTGTGGAAGAGAATTGTATGTGAGCCTTGATGATTGGGTCCGCAGACTCCCTTGTTGGGTGGAGATAGAAGTACATGTCTGAAGGATGTCAAGAGTAGTACTTCTTTAGGAACTTGTCGTTGATGGGCATCATGAACAAGTCTCCATTGGGCTTGGCGAGGCGGTAAGCACCATTTGAGTACACCGTCTCTCTGATGAAAGGTCCCTCCCACTTGGGTTCGAACTTTCCTGGTGTCTTGTGCGTCAACACCATCAGCCTCCTGACTGCTAGAACCAGGTCGCCTACTTGGAAAGTCCTCTGTTTGACCTTCTTGTTAAAAGCCTGTGATATGCGGGCTTGATAGAGTTCGATGCACTGTTGAGCTTGGAGACGTTTTTCGTCAAGTGCCTCCAATTCTCGCAGACGGCGATGTTGATTGTCTTCTTCTGTGAGTTGATTTGTGATCGCTACACGGAGTGAGGGTATCTGGATCTCGAGAGGCAGTACCGCTTCGCTCCCGTAGACCAGGCAGAATGGTGTGTTGCCCGTCGGGGTCCGTACCGTTGTGCGGTAGGCCCAAAGACATTCGCCGAGTTTTTTGTTCCAGTCGCGTTTGTTGGATGACACGACCTTTTTGAGTAGCCTGACGATAGTCTTGTTGAATGCCTCGGCCAATCCGTTTGCTGCCGGATTGTAGGCGGTTGATGCCACGTTCTGAATGCAATTTTTGTCACAGAATCTGCTGAAAACATGGCTGATGAACTGTGGACCGTTGTCATGGATAATCCTATGCGGTACCTCGAAACGGTATATGACATGATGCTTGATGAAGCTGACCACCCTGGAGCTCTTCACATCCGCCAGTGGAACTGCTTCTGCCCATTTGGAGAAGTAGTCGGTGATGGCTAGGATGAAGCGGTGTCCCCTTGATGAAGGAGGGGTGATTGGTCCTACAATGTCTATGCCCCAGGCTTCAAAGGGCCAGGAGGCGACCGTAGGATGTAGTGGTTCTGACGGTGTATGGATGAAGTCAGCGTGAAGCTGGCACGCATGGCACTTTTTAGCATAGTCGACAGCGTCGGCTACCATGGTTGGCCAGTAGTAGCCCATACGTCACAGTCGATCCTGCAACTTAGGGCCAGGTTGATGGGCCCCGTAGGTTCTATCGTGAGCTTCTCGAAGGGCTTTGGCTGCCTCTTCGTTGGATAAACATTGAAGGAGAAGTCTATCGTAGGAGCGTCGGTACAACATTTTAGTAGCTGTATCATAATAGAATCGAAGGGAACGCCTCCTGACTGAGACGGCTTCTTTCGGGTCCTCTGGGAGAATTTCGTAGACAGCAAAGTCGATGAACGGGAACCTCCAGTCTCGAACATTAACACCAACACTTGTTGACATGGCATGGGCCATTTGTTAGCAAAGGTTGTTTTTAGGACAGACCAAGTCTCGACCAACTACTGTGATATAGTATTGAGTCCCGAGGGTTGCTGCCAATGAGGCTGCGAGGCCAGCCAGAGTGTCAGCCTCTAAATTTTGTAAACGAGGTACATGTTTGATGAAGAACTTGGTGAAGGTTGAAATGATGTTCAATGCAACTTCATGGTAAGGAATCAGATCTTTATGGCGAACTTCGTATTGTCCTCTGACCTGGTTAACGACGAGTTGTGAGTCACCATAGGCTTCCAGATAATCTACCCCTAGCTGTTGCGCCAGCTGGAGTCCCATGATGAGAGCGTTGTACTCGGCAACATTGTTGGAGCACGGCTTCGAAAGGGAGTAGGCATACTGTATGACCAGCTGATCGGGGGAGACTATGACTACCCCCACTCCTGCGATGATTTGGCCTTTGGGGCTTGTTCTTGAAGCGCCATCGAAAAACATCCGCCAGACGGAGCTTTCTTCGGTGACATTTGATTCTTGGACCTCATCCGGGATGTCTTCATAGAGTCTTGAAGACTTTGAGATGGGGTGTGCAGCTAAAAAGTCGGCCAGAGCCTGACCCTTGACGACTTTTTTGGAACGAACACCATGTTGTATGGCGTTAACAGGATTGGCCACGTAGCTAGTCGGGAGTTTAATGACCCTGGCTTCGTCATGAGAACTCTGAGTGGATTGACTCAGGAGATAACATGAATTGTCTGGCCCGAGACATAATAATGAGTCTTCTGGATAGCAAATACCAAAGCCAAACACTCTTTTTCAACGGGGTTGTACCGGTGTTCGACCCTGATCAGTGTTCTACTGAGGTAGTAGATAGCTTGCTCATAGCCTGCATTGCTGTTCTGAGCGAGCAGGGCGCCGAGGGAATGATCCATGGCACGGACGTAGAGGATAAAAGGTTTGCCGACGACGGGTGCCACCAGGACCGGCGGGCTCGTCAAGTAAGCCTTGATATCGTCGAAAGCTTTTTGGCATTCCTCTGTCCAGACGTAAGAGACTCCCTTCTTCATGAGCTGGGTGAAGGGTTGACATTTTTCGGAAAGGTTTGCTATAAACCTTCGGATGTATGCCAGACGTCCCTGCAGGCCTCGAAGTTCTCGGAGGTTCTTCGGAGGGTCCATATCAAGGATGGCTTTGGTCTTCTCGGGATCGACATGAATGCCTTTCGCTGTGATAATGAAGCCCAATAACTTTTCTCTAGAAACCCCAATGAAGGATTTAACGGGGTTCATCTTGAGTTGATGCGCTCGTATGAGATCGAAGACTGTCTTAAGGTCTTGTAGGTGATCTCCTTTGAGACGGCTCTTGACTGCGATGTCATCAATATAGCATTCGACTGTCTTACAAAGATGCTGACGAAAGATGGTGCTCATAGCTTGTTGGTATGTCGCACCGGCGTTCTTCAAGCCGAGGGGCATCACTGTGTAGCAGAAAACCCCCTTCGGAGTCCTGAATGACGTGTGTTTTACGTCATCAGGGAACATCTTGATCTGGTTGTAGCCCGAATACCTGTCCATGAAAGACATGCGTTCGAAGCCATATGTATTGTCGATTATCACGTCGGTGATTGGAAGCGGGAATTCGTCCTTCGGGCAAGCAGTGTTGAGATCCCTGAAGTCGATACAAACTTGTATCTTCCCATTCTTCTTGGTGACAGGGACGACGTTGACCACCCAATCCGGGTGTTATTCTTCACGGATAAACCCGCTGGTCAGGAGTTTGTCAACCTCCTGATCGATAGCGTTCATGATGTCAGGACGAAAACGTCGCTGTTGTTGCTTTATAGGCTTGGCATTAGGTAAGATGTTAAGCCTATGCATCGTGATCTGGGGTTCAAGTCCCGGCATATCTTCGTAGCTCCAGGCGAAGACATCGATATATTCTTTAGCCAGCTAGATTAAAGATTCCCGGTCTTATCCTTTTAGGCTTTTGCTGATGAAGATGGGTTTGGAAGAAGATCCATCTCCAATGTCGATCTGCTCGACTTCGTCTTCGGTAGGAGGTTCGCATAATTCAAAACGAGACTGCCACTGTTCTACTAGGCGTTGAGCCCAGGGTTCTTCTTCGAAGAATTCTGGCGTTTGGTCTTCGCCTTCATCTTTTTGAGATTGTGCAGATGTCATGTTGGCTGATAGCACTTTCTTGAAAACTAATCCGATACTGGTATCGGAATCCCAAGTTGATGCTTCGGATGAATGAGAATGTTCTAGTTCTTCTGCCTCCGAACTCTCTGAAGTTGACGG
The DNA here is from genome assembly GCA_029216955.1 of Iris pallida. Taxonomy (NCBI): domain Eukaryota; kingdom Viridiplantae; phylum Streptophyta; class Magnoliopsida; order Asparagales; family Iridaceae; genus Iris; species Iris pallida. Next base: position 1,898,567 of record JANAVB010016800.1, on the reverse strand, counting down.
CGGCGTGACATAGCCCACCCCTCGTCAAGTTCGATAATAATAGTCCTGCGGCTTTCCTTTAGGTGTTGGAAGCCGGAGAGGAAGACGTCGACCCTTGCCGTAGTTCAGGCCTTTGTTATTTTTTAGGTCGTAACCCATCTTTTGGATGAGGTACTTTTCCTTGTCCGTGTACCGATAGACTTGTATTCTGCCGGTATCTGGTTCTTGCTCGAGTGACGGAAGGTCTTGATGACGCTCGACTTTGCCGAAGATGATAGATTCTTCGTCTCGATTCCGCGGTGGGACTACAAAACAGACACCTTCGGACGGGACAACTCGATTTGCATGATGGACGATCGTTATTTGTGATTGCAACGACCGTAGAGCGTTATCTAATATATACATGGCATTCCAATATGGAAGACTAGAATAATTAAAAGACACTCTATTATTGATAAAACACGAGATTTTGTCCCGCGGGATTACATTGTCCAGAGAGGGTGCATCTACATCAGCAGAGATATATTCCCCTAGCTCTTTATTTGTAAGTAATGGGGTTGGATCGGGAGAGTCCACCATAGTTTTGATCTTGGGGTCCGAGAGGGCTATGTGGGCCTTTTCCGGCAGCTGGGACGAAACAGATGATTGCGGCGGCTTGCCTTTAAGACGCACCTTCAGAGGTGCCTCAACTGCGCCTTCGGTGATTGGTACCTTCCCTTGTAGTTTTGCCACAAGGGGAGTCGATATTTGAGGTGGCTTTCCCTTGAGCCGTATCTTCAAGGGAGCTTCAGTAGGTGTTCTACCTGGAGCAGTTGGTGCTTTTCCAGGTAGCTTGATGTTCATGGGTGGCAACGTCTGAGGCGGCTTCCCTTTGAGTCAAATTTTTAAAGGAGCGTCGGGAATGATCTCTGGCTCCATGTCGGGCTCTGCTGCCGTTTCTGCTTCATCGTCAGCATCATTGGCTTCCTCCTCGTCAGGTGACTTGTACAAGGTGGAATCAGTGAAGTAGGCTTCAACCCCCTTGAAAGGGTCAATGTCCGAGAACTCCGTCCGGATGATGTCATTGGTGGACACGTATTTCATACATTGGTGGAGTGTGGATGGTACCACCATGTACTCATGCAGCCACGGACGACCCAGTAGGAGGTTGTAGTTGACATCGGCGTCCACGACATAGCAAGTCACCTCGGTCCTGAGGTTACCGATATGACACTTTAGCCGTATTTTGCCCAGCGGCTCGCTTTTGCTAGCATTGAAACCACTGATTATTGTGTTGGAAGGCGCCAGTCAGTACATTGGGATCCCCAGTATTGAGAGCAGCGTCTTCGGAATGATGCTGAGGGAAGACCCCGGATCGATCTGAATCTGCTTCACCTTGACGGAACCGAAATACCCTGTATAATACAGAGGCCTGTTGTGTCGGTTGTGCTTGAGCAGCATGTCTTGTTGGGTGAAGGTTATGTTGGGGATAACTTCATCCGCACAATGACAGAGCACACATGTAGTCGGGGTATCCTCAGGCTGCTTGACCTGACTGATAAAGGACTCAGCATCCTTCAGGGCTTCATAGAGAGCTTCACGAGTGTCCTTGGAAAGACGAAGGAGCTCAAACAGAGATAGGAGCAGGAGTACTGGTAAGTTGTGCTAGTATGTCGAAGTTGTGGGGCTTGGCTAGTCCTGAATCATTCTCCTTTCACAGATGCTTGTCGAAACGGGCCTCTACATGATTCTGCTTATTGGCTGCTTGGGGCTTAGATGGGCCCTCTTCCTGGACAGCAGGGACGGTGCAAGGAGGCACCACCTCTATGGTAGCTTCGTCAGGTTGGGCGTTCTGATGTGAACGCATCTGTACAGAAAGTGCCTCTTCCGCAGAGGAAGAGACCATACGGCAAGACTTGATCTTCCTGGCCTTAGTTTTGGAGGCAGAGCGTACCTCCAGTTGAGTAACCTCAGAGACGAGATCAGGGTGAACCCACAAGACCTCTCCCCGAGATGTGGTGAGTGGGATGAGTCCACTCACGTTGTCACGAGTATGTGGTAAGTTATCCACCTCCATTGTCGCCTTAGGGATGGGGACGACGCCATCTTGTGTTGTGGTTGGCGGCAAGGTGCCAAATTGAAGTGACACCAGGTTGGCCGAGACCGTTTTCTTCTCGTAGTCGACGGAGATAACATCCGCATTGATTATGTGCTGGATGTAGTTTTTGAGGACGTAGCAGTCCTTAGTTGGATGTCCGACAAACCGATGGTAGTGCCAGTACCTCGGATTGTCCACTTTTCCAACCTCGTCGGGACGCTTCGGGTCCGACAATTTGATCTTGTCACCCTGCTTCAGTATCTCAAAGAGTTATACGGTGTCTTCATCGTTGAAAGAATAAACCTCCTTTGGCCTTGGTGCAAGTGGAGGCTTCTGAGTAGGTGCTGATGCACCTTCGGAGGCATTGACAGTCAACGCCTGTTTCCCCTTCGTCTCTCGTCCAGGTTTATTGGCTGCAGGCCGCTTCTCCTTGTCCTTAAAGGCAGGGAAACTAACTCCCAGAAGGCGAGCATTGGACGCCTTCTTTTCTGCTGCTTCGGCTTCGATGATCAAGGAACTCCAGTCGGAAGAAGGAGTAGAGTTAAGCCAGACTTTGACTACAGGCAGCATGTTCATGCTACAGGAGGAAAGGAGTACATGTTCTGGCATGCCCGAGGACAGTCTGAAGCAGGCATGTCGAAAGCGTTCGATGAATAGTCAAACTATTTTCTTTTTCTTCTGGCGTATCTCTATGAGGGACGCCATTGTCATGTCCTTCCCGCCGTCGTAGAAACGGTCGAGGAAGAGATGCATCAGATCGTCGAAGGAAGATATGGAGTTATCGGGGAGACTGCAGTACCAGTCGTACGCCACTCCTTTCAGTGCCCTGAAAAATATGCTGGTGAATAGTACGTCCTCCTTCGTGAGATGTCCCGTTTGAGACTGGAAGTACGTCAGATAGCGACGCGGAGAGTCCTTCCCGTCGTATGGCGTCAGTGTTTGTGGTTTATACTTAGGAGGATAAACCACTTTGTTCCATTCGAGGGGATAAGGTTGGGGGATCCCCATCTTTTGGTGCTCCTCTTGTCTGTTCTTCGACTCAAAGCGCTCGCGCAAGTCCCTGATCATCCCGACCACGTCCTCCGTGGAGCTGGGAGTCGGAAAAGGTGGTACCGCCTGGAGTTGAGCATTTGAGGGCTCCGACGTCCGTGGTGCCTCGCGACGATCTGTATCCAAGGATACCCGTTGAAGGGGTACGCTTGATTCTCCATTGGCCCCGGGGTCAGGACCAGTAGACGGTACCCTGGGCAAAGCTGACCGTATCTCAAACACTGCTTGAGTCAGTGTTTGCATGGAGGCAGAGAGGGTTTTGAGTCCTCCTTCCAAGGTATCCATGCGCTGGACGAGGTCTGCTGGCGGCGCATCTGGCTCGGCATCACCCCCAGTCATGTATACTGTCATGATACGGCTGGAGTCGAATGGATCGGTTGAGGCTTCGCTTTCGGCCTCGCTCTTTTGTAGAAGAGAAACTTCCCCCGGAGCTTCGTCTTGGCTACCCCCAACTACATTCTGGAGGACATCCTCGACTTCAGGAGCATCCGCAAGGGCCTGATTACCTCCAGTTTTGTTTTAGAGGACTTCTTCGTCTTCGAGACGTAGGTCCACAGGGGCCATACTACCTCCAGCTACATCCGGGAGGCTGACTTCGTCTCCAGGATGAAGATCCACCCCAGCTGTGCCCTGGAGGACATCTTCGTCTTCATAAGGAGGATCAACAAGGGCTTGACTACCCCCAGCTTCCTCCAAGATCTTCTTTCTCTCCCGTGTGCCTTCAAACACTCCGGATGACGGGACAGTTGTCTTGGTTTTCCTCGGCTGGCTCTTGGACGAGGACGAGGAATTGCCAGTCGCCCTTCGGACTGAGGAGGAGTTAGAGATTACGTTGCATGAAGCAACCTTCAGTTCTGGCTCCTCTTTTATTGACACCTTCTTTCTGAGGCGACGTCGGAGGGGTATTGATGATTGTAGGCGCTGGAACACCGACTGTCTTGGTGAAACTGCTACCTTGCAACAGCAGTTGATGGTGACTACAGCACAGGTGTGTCCTGTGAGGGGCGCATTGTGCTTGTCAACTGACTCTCCTGATCGGCGTTTGTGAGTGATCATGTTACGCAGATCGTTGGAGGAGAGTGCCACCTTTGTACCCCCATCAGGCGCATGGCAAGGCCAAGCGCCGGGGTGGTCAAGTGAATGCTGTACCCCCTGATCCAACACCAAACAGGCGCTCAGATCAGAAGTGGGGGAGCAACATTTACAGTGACTTGAACGAACCTCAGACGCACAACCAGTGGAGGCGCGGAAGTTCAAGACCACAGAGTTTGTCTTGCTCGACTTGGTTGCGAACGCAACAGATGCGCCCAAGTGAGACAAGGACTTTGAAGGTCGACTCATTTCTGGCACAGAAGTACCCGAGTCGACCTTATACAGCTTACCATCAGCAGCGCGCATGATTGTGAGCGCATGCTTCTGATTTATTGCCGGCATAGCACGTTTGAGGCGCATGGTCCGTGCTACCTTGGACTTCTTCGTACTAGCCCACTGGGGTACATAGTACTCAGAGTCTAAATTCTCCTCGCCACTACAGCGAGTGATTCTGTCAATACACGGGGTATTAGCTGTGCCCCTGCTCCGTCGACGCATCTTTTTCGCCTGAGAGAGAGATGGCTGGAGAATGTGGTCAGCCGCACATTTTCTCTAAAGATACGCTGCACCGGTAGATGCATCTTGGTTGCTGAGGACGTCAGCAGGAAGGGAAGGCTGTATTGGCGCATCCCCTTCGGTGGTGGTGCCAGAGGCGTCGACCTTGCGCACCCAGACTTAGTGAGTCTTCTTCGACTTCGGCAGCCGCTTCGAAGGACTCGTACTGCCTTCAGAGATGAACTCCTCATACGCCTGTTGATTGAGGCGTACGACCAGCATATTGTGGGAGGAGCCCACCTTCACGTCGTCGGATTACGACACAGCTTTCTCGGCGGAGGAGAAAGAGGTCCCCAGCCGAGTCGCCAACTTGTTTGCCATTAAAATCTTTTGATTAAATTTTAATTACAAACAGAACAGTGTTACAATGTAGGACTTAGACGTAGTCCTAGGAGTACACTTTTGTTTATCTGGGTCCCTTGTGCCGATAGAGCGAGTGGTAATGCGTTGACTCCGTTGAAGATCTGACGACGGTTCTCGGTTCTCTGAAGGTCTGAGTTGCTCTGGGTGTTGGAGCTTGCGAAGAGGAAGAAGACGTTGAGTGTCTGTATCTGCCTTTCTGTATATGTATGTCGGTGGTTGTGTGATGTGTGTCCGTAAGATGGAAATAATCCCTCTATTTATAGCTTTGCAGGCTGGCTGCTCATGCGCGCATATGTAGGATGTGCCGATTTGTGGGAATGCCACGTGGTGATTGCTGATGAAGGCGTATGGACGATACGCTCTGTTTGAGGAGTTGAACCCTTCCTGTTGCCTTTGTGGGCTGCGGCCGAGCTGACACGTAGAAATGGAGAGGATCATTCAGTTGCTGAGATCTTGGGTGATTAGCACCCCTTCATAGGCTAAATCGAGTCAACGGACACGTGTCATAGGTCCATGGCTCAAAGATCTTGGATTTGGTGGAGAGTGATGTGATAGGATACGCCTGGGATTGGGCGCATAAGGAGACTTTGGCTTGTAACCTTTAGGAGTCACGAACCAGTCTGGGCGTACGGCTTTTGCGGCACATACGAGGCCACGTGGCTCGTAACCGCCGGAGGAGAGTAATGATGGTGCTGGCGTCGGCGATGCTTCGTCTTCTAAAAAAGCTGTCAACTGTTCAGTCCTTGGGGGACGTGCTGCCAACTCTGTCAGACTTCAGCATTTAATTTTCTTGACAGGTGATGGGCCTTTGAGTGGGCGCATCTATATGCGTTCTACTAGGCACATAGGGACGCATGGGGGCGCATCCTCATAAGGCACTTGGTGTTGATGGGTGCATCTGTATGATGCGCGGTCTGACCGGCACATCCGCTTTCATGATGCGTCTTTATTGGTCCGACTGTTGAGTTCTTCGAGGCATTGATGGCTCTCTGACTTGGCTGAATTCGAAGGGGGCGAATGCATCATCATGAATAGAAGTTCATTGCACTAACTTCGGGAAGGTTGCCACTTGGCGCATGGATTTGATTTGCCCTGGCCTATAAATAGCAACAGTTTGAGAGAGTTTTGCTGTCTCTCCCTTGACTTCCCGATGAAGATGGATTCGACTGATCCTCCTCTTTGGCAAGACGTTGTACTGTGGATGACGGTTCTCCTTGTTCAAAGAAGCTTTGACGGTGAACTCCTTCAGAAGACTGAGATTCGCCGAGTTGGAATAGACATAATAGTTTATATTCGAGCCGCTTGCTGGTACGTCATCGAGTGCCAAGTTGAATACATGGTTTGGGTTTGATGATGGAAGAGCCCCAGGCTGGCAAATACGCCTGTGCGTTGACGAGGAAGTGATTCACTCTAACGGGACGGAGTGATGCGCTGGGAGACAGGCACAGCATATTGCCACTGCTGGAACACAGACTGCCTTGGTGGTGGAGCCACTTTCTTGCGGCAGCAACAGTTGATGACGACCGTAGCACACGTGTGCCCTGTGAGGGGCGTATTATGCTTGTCGGTCGGCTCTCCTGATCGACGTTTGTGAATGATCACATTACGCAAATTGTTAGAGGAGTGTGCCACCTTCACACCCCCATCAGGCATATGGCAAGGCCAAGTGCCGGGGTGGTCAAGTGAGAGTGCTACCTTTACACCCCCATCAGGTGCATGGCAATGCCAAGCGCCGGGGTGGTCAAGTGAATGCTGCACCACCTGATCCAACGCAAAACATGCGCTCAGATCAGTAGTGGGGGAACAATATTTAAAGTGACTTGAACGAGCCTCAGACGCACAACCAATGGAGGCGCGGGAGTTCAAGACCACAGGGTTTGCCTTGCTCGACTTGGTTGCGAACGCAGCAGATGCGCCCAAGTAAAACAAGGACTTTGAGGGTCGGCTCGTTTCTGGCACAGAAGCACCTGAGTCAACTTTGTACAGCTTACTATCAGCAACGCACATGATTGTGAGCGCATGCTTTTGGTTTGCCGCTGGCATAGCACGTTTGAGGCGCATGGCCCGTGCTGCCTTGGACTTCTTCATACCAGCCTGCTGGGTGTATAGTACTCAGAGTCTAAATTCTTCTCGCCCCGACAGCGAGTGAAGAACTTGCAGCCAATCCAGACGAAGAGAAGAACTGCTGCAACTTTTTGTGGCTCGAACGGGCTCCCTGGATAACGGGCTCCCTTTTCTTTATTTATTTTGGTGCCCTTTTCAAAGGAGGCAAGAGGGCTCTATATGTAGAGTGGAATGAGACCTCTCTTCTTCTCCTTTCTGATGTGGGATTAAAAGCAAGATCCCTTCTTTTTCATGCTTCTACAATTTTATATACCCGAAAATAAGTTATATATACCCAAAAATATAATATTATGTACAAAACGTGGTAACAAAGAATATCCAAAAAAATGATGTCTTGGGATAAAATTTTTGGGAATATAGAATTTTCGGCTATATAGTATTCTGACGCCCCCTAAGGTTCACCAGCCTCCACCATGATCATGTGGTCGCAAGGCCGTCTCGGCCAGAGGGAGCACATGGATCGGTTGCTTGCCATAAGAGATGATAGAATGGCAGTTTGGAAAGCTTAGGAGATGAGTGGCTTGGTTGAAGAAGGTTAAGGAGAGAAATATACAGAAAATTCTTATCAAGACCCTTTATTCTATATTTCTATTCTCTTTCTCTTCAAATTCTCAAACCCCTTTCTCTCTTCCTTATTAAAATTCCCTTCCCCCTTTTCCTCCAACTCCTCCAATTCCAAGCAATGTCTAAAATAGTTAGATAAAATACTTTTAGAACTAATTTAGGGTTGATATACGAACTTTCGAACCATAACAATTAGATTTAGGGTTTCAAAAAACCGAACAGAGCCGATAGTCAGGCTCAAACCAACAGGACTATAGCAAATTCTATAATCCTATACTATATATAGAGGACTTAGAATTTTTCTACAGTCCTATAGTATCTTTAGAACTGTAGAAAATCCTACAGTCCTGGATTATATATGGACTGTAAAATTTCCTACAGTCCTGTATATTAGCAGGAATTTAGAATTTTTTTTAGCCCTAAAGGATTAGGAGCCAAAATAAATGCTGGTAGTAAGTTCCAATTAGGACTGTCAACTATCTGATAGTCTTATCATATTTAGGACTGCCAAGTTTGATAAGTACTGCAGACTGTGGTGGTGAGTATAGCATTATATTAATCTCTATGCTAATTTTTTCCATCGTGAGTGTCATTGTGGATTTAAGAATTATTAATATGGTAATACTTCATCTATATGCTAATTCTATCCATCCTGGGTTTCAATTAGGACTATCAAGTTTGTTGACTATCCTAATCTCTTATAGGACTGTTAATTTGTTGACAATCCTATATTATTGTAGGACTATCAACTTTGTTGACAGAGCAAAAAAAATTTGGGCTGTCCTCAAGCTAAAAAAAATGAGTGGCAAACTTGCAACTAAACAGAAAAAAAAATAGGTTGTCCAAAGCAATTTTTGAAGGGCCTATAGAATTTGCCTACTTTAAGTATCCATTTTTGTTCATCCAACAAAGCTAGAATGGAATTCTATTCAAGAGTTGTCATGTGTCAAACTAGTGATCAAAACTAGTGTGGATGTTCACCAAGTCACTCCCAAATAGTTTGAAGTTGGATGAAAATGACAAATTAGTGTGATTGTTCACCAAATCACTCCCAAAATAGTTTTAAGTTGGATGAAAATGACTCGTGAAAACTCTTGAGTAGAAGGATGAACAATACTTATTCTACTTTTAGTGCGTGAACAAAAATGGACTCATATTTTAACATAGGATTTGGTTTAAATTAGAAAATATTTAGTTAGTTGGTGGACTCTTGTAGAGATAGGATTAGTTTAGTATAATAAATCCTAATGAGTTTAGGATTAGTCAGGTTTATTTGTTTTTATCTTAACTGTCTTTAATTCTCTCTCTCCCTCTCTCTCTCTTTTAATTCTTTACTCATTAATTTAATTTAGATATGATAAATATTTATTACTTTAGAAGACCTTTTATTAATTATTCTTTTTCTTTAGTTATTTGGATTATATTATTTATCTATTAATTAATTAAATGCATTTATAAACTAAATAGAAATAAATATTTTATTATTTGTATTATTCCTCTATTTATTTATTACTACTATTTGAAAGTATTTTGATTATCTATTTTTCTTAATATTTCTTTAAAAAAAATCTCATTTAGTTTACAAAAGAAAATTACCAACCAAAATTTGAAATACGGGATATGATGCCTACAAAGGCTTCCAGGCCTGGTATCTCTATTGTGTCTGGACTAGGACCTGCTTTTGGATATGGTATCCTCCTGAGGAGCAGGCCCGTGATCTGCCTGTATGCATGATCATGATGATGATCAGATTATGTACTATATGATCCAGATTACTTTCAACCATTTATTTCTTGTACTAGACATGTACGAGTCTAGCATATGTTACCTTGGTCAGCCTTGGTTGTCTGCAACAACATTATAACTTAAGATTCCTTAAACATGTCTTTTAGTAATCAGAAATGTGATAACGTTAGCTAGTTAAAACTAGCAAGATGTAGGTAATGTAGGAACGAAATGTAAAGCGATATACTCTAGAGAGGGTGAATAGAGTAGGCAGCAAAATATTAGCTATTAAAAATGATAGCAACAAGATCACAGAAATATATCACAGTTATCAGTAAGTAAAAGTAAGTGCAAAGAGCAAACGCAAGGACGGCAATGTATACTGGTCTCCCTCTTGTGAGGACTAATCCAGTCGAGAGAACTCTAGCTCCAGTTGAAATCCACTATGAAAAGATCGCAAGTTTTCCTATGAAGTCCTTGCAACTTCTATAAATACGAGCTTTGATCCGAAGTACTCGACCAACTTCAATTGTGAAGTGTCTCACTTCTATCAAGCCTCTTGATTACAATCACTCTGAACTTCTAGAGCGTACCATATTGGCAAATCAACTAGAGGATTGCAACTGGCTTGGGATTTGAAATTAAAAGCTTAGTAGAGCTTTGAAAGATTGTAGTAAGCTTAGAGAGAAGAGATATGAAAGTGAATGAGTGAGTTGAAAAGGTAGAATTTCTTCTCTTTTTATAGGATTTCCAAAGGGTGAATTCGGGTAGAATTTAGACAAAATTCTATGAGAGAATCTCGGCATATAGCCGTTGCATCCGTAACTACGGAAAGACTGAGTTTAAAAAGCAACTTTCATGTAATCAAACTCGGGCCGAATTCGGGGCAAATTTGTCCAAATTCTGATGGTCCAGAATGGGTTGATTTCTAGGTTTTGCAACCCAAGTTTTTGGGTTTTTAAATTTTCAAGCAGTTAGGGAGTAGTTTGGGCTTTTGTGATTGGGCTTTATTTTCAAAATAATAGGGTATTTTGAAAACATTTCTTGGGTAGCCTATTTGCCAGTACGACACGATTTACATTGTATTCCTAGACTCAATAAAATTTAAAAATACATTAGTAATTGTAATATAGATGCGACGACAAACATAGCTCCAAGTCTTGAACGATAGCAGGTACATGCTGTAGCAGTTCGTCCAAGTAGACCTTATATCGAGACATGGTTAGATCAATTATTAAAATCTGGTTCTACCGTGACCAATGGGCCAACAATTTCCTTCATTTTGATAATTGATAAACCTTGATCGATATAACATCTTGGCTTTGATTTGAAAATCTCAAAACATGTGTTTGTATGTTTGGTACTGTATTGTACTGTTTCCTCTTGGCAAATATTATCCTAAAAAAGATGTTAGATACTTTTCTCCCCCGTTATCTCTTAGCAAAATAATTACAAAGAGATAAGCTCCCCCATAATTTATGCTTTAGAAACAAATATTGAAGAAAAATAGAGATAATATAAAAAAATAACATAAATGTCACAGGCAGTTTATGATTTGAAGCAGTAGCTGAAGATAGTGCTAAGCATAAGTGCATACCAAAAGGGATAAGCAATATAAATAAGTACTGAACGAAAACTACATAAAATCAAAAATTAATTTTGGAACAACAAACTCAGCATCCAAAAGTCATACATAAAAGTGCATAAAAGTACTATCTTGGAATGTAGGAACATTTCCAAGAACACATAGACATAAACAAAGTCTAATAAGATAACGACTAGACAAAAAATATAGCGTCTAGATCAAGTCCTTATCTAATATGAATAATCATCAGCATGAGCAGCAACATCACCATGTCCGGAAGGTCCAGCACCAGAAGTACCAGCTCTATGAGATGGATATGGAGTAGCACCGGAACAACGATACCAGTCATAGACGTTACCGGGGTTGAAGTAAAGATGAACCACCTCATCCTCATAGTGGTAACCAAAAACAGTAGGATCTCGTGGAAAAGAACTGCCATGTTGACAAGTCTGAGCGAAACACAGATCCATAAAAGAGTTTGCACAGCCTAAAATCGACTGGCAGGTAGGGAACTCTTGTTCCCTCAATGTCTCGATGTCATACACTCACAAAGTGTTGTGCTCATCCAGTTGAATATGTTACAAATCATCCAAATACTGGTGGATGCCCTCAAAGGACATAAGATAAATCTGAGGTAAAGAAGGTGGTACAGTAGGAGGAGCAGAAGGGACAAAGGCACTATGACATAAAAGTTGCAGATGTTTGGGCTCAGGATCACGAGCACAAGAAGATAAATCAATATCAAAATGCTGAAAGATGATAGGTAGGATCATCGTGTAGAGAAGATTTATGTTCATCTCACGACACCTAGCCATCATCTGGATAATATTATTAGGGAGAGAAAAGGGAATCCCATGACGAATGTGGTAGATAACAGACAATTCAAGATTGTTTACGTCGTCTTTTGAAGTGGACTTGGGTAGTAAGGTCGAAAAGATGATCAGATGTAACGCATAGAAAAACAAGTTCAAGTTTATGGCTTTAAACTTGCCGAGACGGACGGGATCAGGAGCATAAAGTTGATTTTTGAAATTGGTCAAAGTCATATCGTTGGAAAATTTAAAATCAGTGATATCGACAAGCGGCTCACCTATGTTTAGAATTTGTAGGATCGTCTCTAAATCTTTATCATTGAATTGAATATCAATATCGGCGATACGGCTTTTCACAAGGTAATCATCGTCGACAAGATTAAAGTTGCAGTAAAATAACCTAATTGCATTACTGGCAATAGGAAATGAATATCTAGCAAGAACATGTAATCCCAAAGCTTCAAAATATGGTTTATGAGACGAAAATATCGTCCATTTTATCAGCGCGTTGGGGCAAATATTGTGAATTAAAAAATCAGCATACCATAGCAATGATTGTTCTAGAGTTTCAAAAAAGTACTCATTGAACGTATCGTCATCCGTTTGGATAAGCAAAAAGAGAGATCCAAAGGTATGACCAGAAGATGAGGCTCCTTCACTAGCCATCTTCTTTCTCTTGAATGGATTGTTTACTCTAGGCATAATTACAATAGAAAATTTCTATGAAATTGAAAATTTGAGAGATAGAGAGATAGAGGAGATTATACCTTCTCAGATTAGAGTATGTATGTCACGACCCGCTCCCGAATAATCGGATACGAGTCGGACACACCCAGCTGTTTGCCATTAAAATCTTTTGATTGTAAATTTTAATTACAAACAGAACAGTGTTACAATGTAGGACTTAGACGTAGTCCCAGTAGTACACTTTTGTTTATCTGGGTCCCTTGTGCCGATGGAGCGAGTGGTAATGCGTTGACTCCGTTGACGATCTGACGACGGTTCTCGGTCCTCTGAAGGTCTGAGTTGCTCTGGGTACTGGAGCTTGCGGAGAGGAAGAAGACGTTGAGTGTCTGTATCTACCTCTCTGTATATGTATGTCGATGATTGTACGATGTGTGTGTGAGAAGGAAATGATCCATCTATTTATAGCTTTGCAGGCTGGCTGCTCATGCGCGCATGTAGGATGCGCCTGTACGCGGGGACGCCACGTGGTGGTTGCTGATGGAGGCACATGGGCGATGCGCTCTGATTGAGGAGTTGAACCCTTCTTGTTACTGTCGTGGGCTGCGGCAGAGCTGACACGTAGCAATGGAGAGGATCTTTCAGTTACTGGGATCTTGGGTGATTAGCACCCCTTCATAGGCTGAATCAAGTCAAAGGACACATGTCGTAGGTCCATGGCTCGAAGATCTCAGATTTGGTGGGGAGTGATCTGATAGGATGCGCCTGGGATTGGGCGCAAGAGGAGACTTTGGCTCGTAACCTTTAGGAGTCACGAACCAGTCGGGGTGCATGGCTTTTGAGGCGCATGCGGGGCTTCAGCAGTGACTTTACTTCTTTCTTTAGGGATCAGAGATAAGTCTAAGGCGTACGGCTTTTGAGGCACATGTAGAGATTTAGGTACATGGCTGCGGAGGCGCATGCGAGATGGTTGGACGGCCACGTGGCTTGTAACCGCCGAAGGGAAGTAATGATGATGCTGACGTCGGCGATGCTTCGTCTTCTGAAAAAGCTGTCAACTGTTCAGTCCTCGGGGGACGTGCTGCCAACTCTGTCAGACTTCAGTATTTAATATTCTTGATAGGTGATGGGCTGTCGAGTGGGCGCATCGATCGACGTTCCACTAGGCGCATGGGGACGCATCCTTATGAGGCGCTTGAAGCTGATGGACGCGTCAGTATGATGCACGGTCTGGCTGGCGCATCTATTTTGTATGATACGTCTTTTTGGGCCCGACTGTTACGTTCTTCGAGTGCTTTGAATAGCCATTTTTGACTCGGCTGAATTTGAAGCGTTAGGTACATCACCATTAATACAAATTTATTGCATAGGATTCGGAGAGCCAGCCACTTGGCGCATGGGTTTGATTTACCCGGCCTATAAATAGTAGCATAGAGAGAGTTCGCTTCTCGTTCTCTCACGTCTTTCCGAAATGAATTTGTTTGCTCGAGCACATTCTGTTGATGAGATGCTCCCGAGGGTGAACATGCAACGCATTGTCTTTATTGATGCACTTGAAGGTGACTGTTACATCCAAAAGTCGAAGTTGAGGGCTTCTGATGCAGGCGAAAGGTGCATGTTGCATCCAAAGATCGGGATGCTCGAGCCTTGTCTCCGTTATGCTGGAAGAGCCGCAGATCAGAATTGTGGTGCCCCTGCTTTGGAGGCTCTTTCCTCTGTCAGAGTGGGTGTTGTCCATTCTGGTTGTGTTAAAAGCCTTCTTTTACTGCGGATCAATTGCGGAGAGCTCTTCCTCCAGCTAGAGGGTTGATTGTCAACCCTCGTTCTGCTCAATAAATGCTTCATTAGTCAAAGCATTTGATGGCGCATATGCTGAGACTTCATGATACGCCTGACTGGGGCACTGAAGGGTGGCACATAACTGAGCTGCTGAAGGGATGTACATAACTGAGCTGCTGAAGGGATGCACATAATTGAGGATGCACATAACTGAGCTGCTGAAGGGATGCGCATGGCTGAGAGCGCATGGCAAGATGCGCCTGTTTGAGAGCGCATGGTGAGATGTGCCTGTTTTGAGAGCGCATGGTGGTTGCTGCAACTAGCTGTAGACTTATGGTCTTTATTTTGTAGAAATTCTCCTTTGTACAGCTCTTTTTAAGACATGTAATAGACTTTTATATGAAATAAAAATCTTCTTTTAATCTCTATGCTTTACTGTGCCAAGTACTTCATCTGAGCTCCCTGGTGCATGTGATGTTAGGCGCATAGGATTTCTGGTCCTGAAATTCCATGCTTCTACACGACTCCCTTTAAAGTTTTTAAAACTTTTTGTCAAGTTTTGGAATATTTTGAATTAGAAGCATGGTGGCATCTTCTACTGGGCACATGACTGTTCGGGCGCATGATTACTCTGCGCATCAGTGATGGGGCGCATGCTCCTCGCAGTAAATATAAATGATAACGCTTCGATAACCAAGAAGATTAATGATGATCTTTTTGGATATATTTACAGTTATCTCCTCACAGAACCCGAGGCGACGGCTGAGGTCACACTTCATCGGTTCATACGTGCGACTGAGCCTATAAATAGGCGTGAGACAGAGAGAGAGAGAGAGAGTTCTTCCTTTCTTTGCAGTCTTCTTTTTTTAGAGTTCTTCTCTTGAAAAACCCTAACTCCCTTCTTTCAAGAAATGGCTCCCAAGACTCCTCGCGGCGGTGCTGGCCGAGGACGAGGCAAAGGGAAAGATCCTATAGAGGCTGCCACAGATGATGTCCCCCGGCCGTCCGTCGACGTTCGACCGGCGGTGATTGGTGGGTTTCATCATTCTTTACCATATCTTTCTGTGCCATTTTTAGAACTCATATACGCCTACGCGCATGGACCTTGAGTCCTAATGATATGCTGAAGTTTTTTTGCCGACGCACATGGGTTTAAATCCTGATGATGTGCCGAAGCTCCACTGCTGAAGCGCACGGGTTTAGACCCTGATGATGCACCGAAGCTCCACTGCTGACGCGTATGGGTTTAGACCCCGTCGAAGCTCCACTGCTGACGCGCATGGGTTTAGACCCTGATGATGCGCCGAAGCTCTACTGCTGACGCACATGGGTTTAGACCCTGATGATGTGCCGAAGCTCTACTGCTGATGCACATGGGTTTAGACCCTGATGATGTGCTGAAACTTCTTTTCAGATGCGCCTGAGCTTTATGCGCTTTTGATGAGAACCTGGCCCAGATTCTTTTGTTGTTTCTAACATCTCTGAATCTTTGCCTTCTTTTGTTGACCACCAGTGTCGATGACTGCCCCGCTCTTGAATGAAGTGCTTCTGGACGCTGCCCTCTGTCAGATGGGGATGGATTATAATAAGAAGGTGATAAATCCTGCCCAAGCTGCCATTATGCTGGATCAGCCTACCGAAAGAATGACTCAAATCCGGGAACAACCGTATGGGTTTCTCAAACGGATGATGGAGCGTGGCATTTTAAAATCTGCCACTTCTGATAATGTGACTTTCTTGAAGCTTGAGTTCCTGTTCGGGGACCGCCTTACTTCTATTGAAGCAAAGGTGTTGAAGGTCAAGGAAGATTGGTTCTTTACAGCAAGAGGGGTGCATATGACTGTTAAGCAACTTGAGCGTCAATGGCCTTTGACGGCTTTCTGTCGTCTTGCTTCCAAGAGGAGGATGTCTTGGGAGCTAACCCCGTCTCAGGGGGGAGCGGTGGCAGGCACCATCAAGGTCGACGCTACCTCCAACCAGAGGTATACTTTGGTCGCCGTGCGGTCTGGGCCTTCTTTCACCTGGCGGACTCTACGTCCTGGGAGCATTTACAGTGACGTTCCCATCAATACGTTTGCTTTTGGCGCTTCGACTTTTGCAAACCGCATGCTGTTGTTGGAGCGATCGTACCCGAAAGGTGAATTTCGGATAGAGGGTTGGTGTCATTATGTTTCCAAATGGGACAAGCTGACACTTTGGATTTTGTCGCGGTTTTAAATCGAACTCCGAGAGATTGGGCTGACTGCCGCAATCTGTGCTACCCAGGCAGGTGTTCACATCAACCAGCATATGTTCCTTGTGTGAAACCCCTAAATTTCTACTATATTTTTTTTATCGATTTTGGTACTGATTTAAAAATTTTTGTATTGTACGTCGCGTAGTCGTATTGTACGTTGTGCGCAAACGACGTATTTCGTAATTGCTCGTCGAGTACGAATATGGACGAGCGTACATATTTTTAGAAAAATATTTTAATTTTAATTTTTATAGTTCAAAATAATTTATATAATAAATAATAAATACTTTGCTATCATACAAGAATTGTTATTTTGTTCTTTTTATTTTAAAAGGACCTTCATCTACTAATAATAAATAATATTTTTATACTAGAAAAATATATTATGTAAATATTATTTGTGCATACATATATCATAATTATTTATTACCGTATTTTTAAATAAATAGTGTAATTTATGAAATTATTATTATTAGCATTTTTGGAAAACATATTTTTGAAATATTTGTGACGATTTAAATTTTAATTTGATTTCCATGGATATATTTAAATAGTAAACTAATGTCTATGTTTGAAATTGATTTGATTTTTTTAAACTAAAAGGATTTAATTAGATCTAATTGGATTTTGTATTTGGATTTGAATTAAATAGATTGAATTATCTAATTTGGGTTTTAAATCTTTTCCTAATTATATCCAATTGGGAATTCCCACATCCTATAAATAGAATGGTACTCCTCCAATATTTTCCCCACAAAATTTCTCCATAAATTTCACCACAAACGTGCAGTGCATCGTGTCCGTGTCCCTACCCCATCCACTATTTATCTTCTTGTACAAGTACATAAATTTCCCGCGTCCGACAACCCCGGACGCCAACCCATCCCGGGTTTCGCAGGACACTTATCCCAGCCCCTCCTCTGTTGTGTCGTTCACTTCCGCCACGACAAAAACTAACCCGACACACACCCAATCCTATTCTACATCCGCCATACCGCTGCCTCTGCACAGCCCCTCGACCAGCCATCGACATCCGTCCCACCAGAACACAGTAGCAGCATCACCACGCGATGGCCTCAACTGCAACCACCACCCCTGGACGTGGTCCTCCACCGACCATCGCCACCATCGCGTAGGAAAAACCAACCACTGCCTCCAAAATCATCCCTCCGACCCCCGACACAGCAATCCGACACCACGACCTCCACCACCACTGCCTCAGCCAACCGCCACCACGGCCATCTCCGTCACCAGCAAAACCACCATCATCATCACCCCACCGCGGCCACCGGCCGGAGGCCAACCGTTTTCCCCAAAACCACCACCGAGCAAAAAGGAAAAAAAAAGAGAAGAACCCTAACCCTCACCTGAGTTCCTCCGTCGCTGTCGCCCTGTCCTTCTCGCCTTCGCTCCAGGCCGAGCCACCGTCCTCGTCAACGCCACTCCGGCGCCGATGGCAACCCACCAGTGAGCCTCTCCCCATCTCCCGACCTCTTCTCCCCCAGCTCCGCCCAGCGCCATAGCCAACCCCGTCGAAACCCTCGCCCGCGCCGACCACCACTTCCACCGCGCCTACCACCGGAAACCCCCTTCCTCTTCCGCTCTTCCTCTCGCCGGATCTTCTAAACTTCGCCGTCGCTGAAACCCACATCATCCGCTGTGCCCAGCCGAACCCTTCTCTCCCGTCGAGCGCCGCCCGACTCCGGCGCCGCCCGCCTCCACCTCTTCGCGTGCGCGACGCCCCGTATCCCTCCGCCGGCCAACTTCTTCCTCTCCGCCTACTCCTTCGGCCCTCACTCATCTCCTCCGCCCTCATCTCCTCTCTCCGCCGCCCGAACTCTGTCCTGACCGCCTCACTCTCTCGATCCTCTCCCCTTCTTTTCTAATAAGGAGCAGCAGCCTTTGGGTTGTTATATTTTTTGGTTTTGTGTTTTTATTACGTTCTGTTTATACTATTATTATTATTACTATTATTATTATTATTATCATTATCATTATCATTAGCATTATTATTATCAGTATTATTATTATTAATATTAATAATAATATTATTATTATTAATGTGATACTGTTATTATTATCATTATTTGGCAATATATAGGATTAATAATATTATTATTAGATGTTTTATTAACAAATTGCTTATTATGGTTATTATTATGTAAATAGTTATACAATATTTTTGTACTTAGACCTTACATGTAATTTCAAAAGGAGTTCAAAGGCCCTCAAATATTATTATAACATTTGTCTAATTTTAAAATATAGTCTTAACCAAAAATTATGTTGACAAAATTAGTTTTTAGCACTAAAAGGTTTTTATATTTTTTTATGTAATTATCTAAATTATATAGTTTGTCCTAAATATCTATTTTGAATTCTAATGTATTTTGACTAATAAAGATATAGGTTCCTATCTACAAATTTATTTTGACTTAAAGTTTTTGCAAAGTAATTTTATGTTTTTTATCTAAAACAAAAACTATTTTGACTAATAAATTATATTTCAAATATTATAAATATTTTCTAAAATCATATATATATTATTCATCCAAATTTCTATCGATCATCCTAATGTCCATGACTCAGCCCATCTTTCCTATTCCTTTACCAATTCTATACCTCCTCCTGTCAAACCTAACTAATTTGACCGTCCTGGACCCAATGGAACTGACCATACCGACATCAGAGGTCACCTTGCATAGTAGTTGTACCAAAATCATAGTTCGTGCCATATTAATCATTGCAACACACCAGGCGTACTACCAGGCAAGACACCTTGCCATTTGCTGTTTAATTATTTTAGCTCATATTTCATGCATGTTCATTATTTTCTTTATGCAAAATAAACTGTGATACATGGCATAACCTGTTAGAAATTACTGTTCAGTTTCTTGCTATGTATTATTTTCTTATACATTAAACTTAGAGTTAAGGGACCACCCTTTGTGTGTTGCATTCATAGGCCTTGACACGTTTATACCACGTTGTTGTGTGTCACATATAGGACTCGGACATGCGTGATTGGCTGGCCACCAGTACGTATAAGCTGTGCATTAGGAAATAACTGCTAATAGAATTGCATGCTAGAAGACTTAGCAGTTATGAGTTGGCATTGGACGGGAAGAACATGATTGGAAGTTGACTACCACCCTATCTATCGTAGACTCGCTCGCTACTGAGGAACGATAGGTAGACTATATGCTATAGACTCACTCGGTACTGAGGAATAGTATATGGTGTTGTGACTCGCTACTGAGGTACTACATTGGTATTGACCGGGTAGTCATGCGACCATGAATTGTTCTTAACTACATTCACTTAGAACGGTTAGGCTACCTTTATCCGTTAGGTACGAGTACTTTTGGGTTGGGTACTTGTATCTGACCGTGGCTTGGAACAATAACTTGTCGCGGATTAGTTCGTCACATCTTGTCCTTCTTTGGTTGTAGGTGTGACTTACTACTTCGATGAGAAGGTATTGAACCTTGTTGGGGTCCGGATACCATATTGGATTCTTAGCATGGAAAGATACGTCACCGTGAATTAGTTTACCATCTCCTGTCCTTGTTTGGTTGGGGGAATAGTATGCTCGTTCAATAGGTGTTTGACTTATTTATTTGAGCAATATTTATTCAGTTTATATGGCATGATATTATGTGTCTTGTTACGTCCCTCTGAGGACCTGGTTATCTCTCCAGGTGTGTGCTATTGTCTTTCGCAGGTGTTCTAGCTTTATTCGTGACCATTGCTATTTTTTCGAGGATGATTGCACTTGGATCGTCTTCGTTTTGCTCGCCAAAATTATTTCTTTTCTCATGTATTTTCCTTTACTTGTTGGTAGTGGATTTGTCTCCGCCCAACATATTGTATCAAGACAATTCATTATCATTATATGACATCTTTTATCATTTATTTTGTATGGATGAGATTAGTTATGGTTCTACTGTATTTTACAGCTTATGTATTCATACGAGGATTCCATATATTGGAGTGTACTTCGTATGAATACAGCTGACATGTCTACGTTCCTAGTCCTATGTATTTTGGGACTGGGGCGTTACATATTTTTATGGTGGCCCATGCAGGTCAAGATAAATTGTTTGGTTACTTTACCGTACCAAGCAAGCCTGCGTACAGGATTAGAAGTCTAGGGTCTCATCCACATACTTGACTCTTTCCTAGATTCTATCTACCGTTTGACTTATCGACTGCATCTTGCTTGATTCCTTCTAACAAAATTCTTATCTTTCCTTCGTGCCTGCTAGAGATTGACCCTACTAGTTAGATGTCCCAAACACCCTTAGCTTAATTCTTTAAGTTGGGTAGAATACCCCACACACCCTTGACCATTAAGGGAATACAAATGGTATTATCTATACCATAGAGACTAGAGGAAGTTAACCCATTTGGTCAACCAAGCCTTGGTCAATAAAACCGTAGAATGGTGGTATTGGAATAAACAAGACTTAGATCCTTATGACTCTTAGACTATTCATATTTGTTTTTATTCATCTATTATCGTGCCTATCTTTTTACTATCTAGACTAATGATGCTAATGTAGCCTAGTTTTAGCAAGCTTAGCCTTTTACCAAGCTTGTTCGTGACATATATGTTAATGGAGGTACCCCACTAATATATTGTCACGACCCGCACCCTAGAGTAAGGGCACGAGACGTGGGTACGTCCAGCCTACGCCGCAGTGTCGGCGGTAGAACGCTGTCCTAGGTCACAACAACTAACAATTGAAGGTAATAACAGTTATACTCTCCGAATGGGGGTGACATAACAGAAATATAACTCAACCACAGCTAAGGTAGAACTGGTAAGATAGATAGATAATGAAAGATAACAATAATATCCAGAACAGAGAAACACAGAGATACAATCCAGAATTCTAAGTGTCTAAAATAGTACATCCCAGAATATCTCAAGTCTAATACAGTAATCCAGAATAGAAAGATAATCCTAGTCTAAAGTAGTGTCATCTACAGCTAGTGGCTCCTGCTGCTGGTCCAAGTCCAGGCACTCGTCTAGTGTAGTACCGTAGTAAGTAGGGCAGAACGCCTCAGCCTCGTCCTCTGTAATATTTCAACAGGTCCAGTCAGGACAGGAGCGAGCACAGTACATCTCAACAAGTCATAGCAGGTCAGGATATATAATCATGCTTATAGAATAAAATGCAAGAAACTGAAGAAATATGGTAAACAGGAAAGACTGTAAATAAATAGCTACAGTATATAGAGAACTAGCAGTGTCTAGTGATTCAGAGCACAAGATGGTTATGTAAACGGCACGATGTTGTACACGAGTAATCTACAGAGGTTGTACACGAGTAATCTACTGGATTGATTACATAACCACTTCTACTCCCCCGCCCCAATCAATACACAAGGATCCAGCTATGATATGTTATTGCACACGAAGTATAGTCGCACACGAGATCATGTGAGCACATGAGTATACACAATTTCATACGATTTGTACACGAAAAGCACAAACACAAGGAGTACACGATGCTCATGATAAAGTACATGAACACGAATACCCGATGTATCCGCTAAGGGGATAACATCGCAGAACAAGATCCATATAGTACTAATCCGTGTTTTTGACATGTCAGCATCATGTATAGTAATCTAAAGCAGGAAATATACTCTTAATGCAGGATATGAAATGATCAGAGAATGTACTCGCCTGTAACCGGTGAATCTGAGAGAATATAGACTGTCCGAGGAGTCAATTTAGACCAAAGTCAACTCCTGGTCAACTCTGGTCAACCCTAGAAGTCAAACTAGGTCAACCAAGTCTAATCTAGGTCAAACTAGTCTAATCTAGGTCAAACTAGTCTAATCTAGGTCTAGCAAGACTATTCTAGGTTTTCTAGGCTAATCTAGGCAATACCATGTCAAGCCTACCAATACACACATTGGTATATTGATTAAAATCTATTATAGAGTATATAGCCTATAGCCTCCATACCCTATTACCCATACCCTATGTTCACACTATAACATAACACACAATATCCCAATATCATGACACCATATATATAATATATATATTAAAATACATATACACATATAAAGGGAAGCTTGTATATATAAATAACAAGGCTTATATATATACACATAGTGAGTGAGGGAAAAACTCATGAGAACCTGTGTATGTGTGTGTGTGTTAGGCAGTGTAGGCAGGAGGGTGTGTGTGGGTGAGCCATTTGTGTACATGACAGTGTACAAGTACTAGAATAACAGGGAAACAGTGAGGGAAGAAATTCAGTTCTACAATACAAAACAATACCCTTCACCCTTCCCCAGGTTGTAAGCAATCAATTTCAGGTTATAATAATGAATCACACAGTTTACAGTTGATAGGAAGACATCCCAGGTTTATACATTAACAGTTTAAAAATAATCAATACACAACCATTCTCAACAATCAAACATCAATATGAAATGGAAGGCAAAAATCTGGAACTCAGTTTTTATTGACAATGAAAGAAAGGAAATCAATAAGCAGTGACATTCCAGGTTAATGATTTTCATTTCAGTTTTAAGGGAGCAATAGTGAACACATTGAATTCTCAAAATTAGAACTTAAACTCAGGTTTAACACACATGACTTTTAGTTTACAAGAATTCAGATAACACAAAAAAAAACAGTTCAACAATACTAATTAACCCAACTTCATTTCCAGTTTAGTCATCCATAGTCAAGTATAGATAGTTAAGGAACCTGGGAACAACTTGGGTTTTAAAAAGAACAATATAATGGAAAGGGGGAATCAGTCCAAAAGCTCACAGGCTCAGATTTCTGTCAAAATAAACAAGGAAGGAAATCAATGTATAGTCTAACAATATAAACCAACAATCTCAGGTTTTAAGGAACTGAACACAACTAAAACCCACACTCAATAAACCAGTTAACAGCCTATACAAACATTATCTCAGGTTTTCAAATTCAATGGAGGAAAAAGACTCAAGTATTTGACAGTACAATTATAAGGAACAACAGTAAAGATAGGGAAGGAAATCAGTTTAATAGCATCATGAACTCACACAATGTAAATCCTATTCTCAGGTAATGGACATGAATGTAAAGGAAATCAAATTTCCAGGTTATAGGTTTTCATTTCAGTCTAATTATATGAACTCATTCTCAGGTTTTAGCCATTTCGAAATGAACTCAAAAGCCAAAATCTCTTACTCACTACCAAAAGCCTATAATTGAGTTTAGAAACTTAGTTAACATAATATGCAACATGTAGGATCCTAAAATCAATTGAAAAACATATCACAAGAGAATTAAAATGGTTAGGAAAAACTGGAATTCAAAGTATCAGAACATGTATCAGACTTGCACTGTTCTTCCAATAATTCGAGCCAAAACACAATCTAAAACCTAAACAATTATGTAACATGGTGTAACATGGTTTAAACTTCTCATTTAGGATCTAAACATTCATTAAACATAAATTAAAATCATTCAAAATCAATTTAATAACAGAAAATACACACTGCACACGCACGCACACAGTACACGCACGGTGCACATGAAAATACGTGTCCGACATGACACGAGGACTCATGAAACCTTACGAGCCTCATGTCAGTCACTGAACCTATCACCATGCCAAAAATCTCGTGTCTAAGTCGCGTGTCCAGCGCGCAGTAGCCCCCGAGTAGCAGGGGAGCTACAGTGCCGTGCGCGCACCCGCACTCGCGTGTCCCGTGTTCCCCATGACTCAACACGACACGCAATACACCACACGACACTGGGAAACCCTAAACGACACCTAGGACTAACTTTTTATTCAAATGGATTTCAAAATCTCACACGAAATGCCCATTGGGGCATTTCGTCAAACACCAAGTAATATGTACTGATACGTGTCCAGAACGGACACGAAACGACACAAAAATTTGGAAAACCCTATTCCTATAGTTAGGCTAGGGTTAGGGCAACCTAGAAATGAATTTTACCAGATTTTAGGAGCAATAGATAGGATTATACCTCAATGTGCATAAGCTCCCAAAAAAACCTCAAAGGAATGATTCCTCAAACCACCCAAAGTCCTTCAAATTAATTCCTTCCTGTCAAAATTTATTTCAAACAGCAAGAACAAGGGATTTAGGTTCTATTGCAATTTATTTGAAGGAATTTGGAGAAGAAATAGATTTTTTAGGGATTTACAAAGATGGGGACTCACCTCTTCCAAATGGCAAAGTTTCCTAAAGAGGCAACCCTAGTTTTAAGAGCATATAAATAGGGAAGGGGCTGACCATAGAGGCTAATCAGAATTTCTAGGATTAGGGCTTGGTTCAATGGGTATGGGCTATGGGCCATTAAGCCTATTAGTCATAAAATGACTTGTGACTTCACAAGCCATTTCCATATCAACTAACTCCTAATTTCACCAAATTAAACCCAATGAGTTCATCCTCATGAACTTAAGTCAACCTAGGTTCTCAATCCTAATCTCTTAGTCAAGACCTAGGTTAGCCACTAGGTTAGTCTATAAGGTCAACTTAAGTCAAAGTCTCTATAGGGTCAAAATCAATTCTACTAAAAATCACCAAAAATCACTAAAATCATATTAAATATATTAAACCCAAATAATTAATAATAATTCCAATTAATTTATAAATTTTCAAAATGACCAAAATACCCTCAAGCTAGAAAAGTGGTAGTGACAAATCTACCCCCTTAAAATAATTTCGTCCTCGAAATTTAAAGGCGAAACTAACTGCTAAGAAGGATAGAAAAGTATACCTCAAGGTCCAAAAAGATAGGGGTACCGCTCGCGCATCTCATCCTCCCGCTCCCAGGTCGACTCTCCTGGAGAATGATGCCTCCATGTGACGCGTACCAAGGGTATCACCTGGTTCCTCAATACCTTCTCTCGGCGATCCAGAATCTCCACAGGCTGCTCTGGATAACTGAGAGTAGGTCCAACCTCTATCTCTGAGTGATCGAGCACATGGCTAGGGTCAGCCACGTACCGTCTCAGCTGTGATACGTGAAATATGTTGTGGACGCCCACTAGTGCAGGTGACAAGTCTAGCCTGTATGCCACGTCACCGACTCTCCCGCTGACAACGAAAGGGCCGATGAAGCGCGGGCTAAGCTTCCCACCTCCACCAAAACGTATTATACCACGTGTCGGAGATATCCGCAGAAAAACCATGTCTCCAACCTAATCACAAGCAAGGTCTCAAGTTACTAAAAAAAAATCAAACACGATCAATCAACAAAACAAACAAAATACAACCTACTTCTAATCCTAGCTCTAAATCTGTACCTCAAACTCCAGCGGCCTCCGATGGCTATCGGCCCAGTACCGATGTCTGTCCTACGCCACGCGAAGTCTGTCTCTGATGAGCTTCACCTTCTCGGCTGCGTCAACAACCATCTCTGGTCCCAGTAAAGCTCGCTCTCCAACATCATCCCAAGATAAGGGTGTACGACACCTACGCCCGTACAGAGCCTCAAACGGTGACATCTCAATGCTGGCCTGAAAACTATTATTGTAAGCAAACTCTACCAAATGCAGGTGATCCTCCCAGGAACCTCCAAAATCCAGGATGCACGTCTGCAGTATATCCTCAAGGGTCTGGATAGTCCTCTCTGACTGTCCGTCCGTCTGGAGGTGGTATGCAGTACTGAACTTGAGCTGAGTGCCTAAGCTAGTCTGCAGACTCCTCCAGAAATGGGAAGTAAAATGGCTATCCCGATCTGAGACTATACTGACGGGAACTCCGTGAATCCTGACTATATGTCTCATATACAACTCCGCCAGCCTCTCTGTAGACGTACCCACCTTGAATGGCAAAAAGTGGGCCGATTTGGTCAACCTGTCAACGATGACCCAAATTGCGTCTTTTTCTCCTAGTGTACGGGGCAATCCTGATACAAAGTCCATGGTAATATGCTCCCACTTCCACTCTGGAATGGGCAGCGGCTGCAATAGTCCTCCATGCCTCTGCCTCTCAGCCTTGACCTGCTGACAAATCAAGCATCTAGCTACTAAGTTGGACACCTCCCTCTTCATCCCGTACCACCAGACATGCTTTCGCAGATCCCTGTACATCTTGTTGGCACCAGGATGTATAGAGTACTGCGATCTGTGAGCCTCCTGTATAATCTGCTCTCTGAGCTCCCCGCTGGGCACACATAACCTGGCACCGTGCCTCAGGGCACCATCCTCTGCAAGTGAGAACTCAGTATCCTCTACTCCCATACTGATCTGCTCTCGGATACACCGCAGAGCCACATCATCAAACTGTGTCGCCTTGATCCTGTCCATCAAGTCCGACTGTATCTGAAGGCCCCAAAACTGCATCTGCACTCCAGGCACAATCACCTCTATCCCAAGGCTCTCCAAATCTGCAAGCAGGTGCCGATCCATAGTCAAACACATGGCTGTCGGATACCTACTCAAGACATCGGCAACCACGTTGGCCTTTCCCGGGTGATACTGGAGTGCGATATCAAAGTCCTTTATCAGCTCAAGCCACCTGCGCTGCCTCATGTTCAACTCCTTCTGGGTGAACACATACTTCAAGCTCTTGTGGTCTGTGAAGATCTCCACCCTCTCGCCATACAGATAGTGCTTCCATAACTTCAAAGCAAAAATCACTGCCGCCAACTCCAAGTCATGGGTAGGGTAGTTCTTCTCATGGGGACGTAATTGCCTGGAAGCATAGACAATCACCTTCCCATGCTGCTGCAACACGCAACCCAGCCCCTTTCCTGAAGCATCACTATAAATAGTAAATCCACCCGATCCTGAAGGCAATGTCAGAATCGGAGCTGTCGTAAGCTGCTTCTTCAACTCATCAAAAACTGCCTGACACTCCTCTGACCAAACATACTCAGTATCCTTCTGGGTCAACCGTGTCAACGGCTCTACAACCCGGGAGAAATCCTGTACAAATCTCCGATAGTACCCTGCCAGCCCCAGGAAACTCCTGATCTCTGCTACTGAAGTCGGTGCTGCCCAAGCCTCAACTGCTACAATCTTCTTGGGGTCAACTGAGATACCATCTCCAGTCACCACATGCCCCAAGAAGTCTACCTGGTCCAAAAAAACTCACACTTGGAGAGTTTTTCATAAAGCTGCTCCCGCCTGAGAGTCTCTAGCACTATCCGCAGATGCTCCTCGTGCTCCTCCTCTGTCTTGGAATATATCAAGATATCATCAATGAACACCACCACGAACTTGTCCAAGTACTGGTGGAACACCTTGTTCATTAGATTCATAAACACTGCTGGTGCATTGGTTAGCCCAAACGACATAACCAAGAACTCAAACTGCCCGTACCGCGTCCTGAAAGCGGTCTTGGGGATATCCTCCCTCTTCACCTTCACCTGGTGATAACCCGACCTCAAATCAATCTTGGAGAACACCCGAGCTCCGCTCAACTGATCAAACAGATCATCGATCCACGGCAGTGGGTATCTGTTCTTGATTGTCAGGTTGTTAAGTGCCCTGTAGTCGATATACATACGTACCGACCCATCCTTCTTCGGTACGAAGAGCACCGGTGCACCCCAAGAAGAAGAACTCGAGCGAATGAAGCCCTTGTCCTGCAGCTCATCCACCTGCTTCTTCAGCTCCACTAACTCGTTGTTGTTCACTCGATAGACATGCTGGGAGATCGTTTCCACACCGGGAACCAAGTCTATCGAGAACTCTATATCTCTGTCCGGTGGAAGCCCTGGCAACTCCTCTGGAAATACGTCCATAAACTCTGCGATCAAGGGATGCGGAGCCACCTGCTCCTCGACTGATGCTCCACAGAAGACTCCGCCGTCCTGCTCTGCCTGCCGTCGGGTGTACTCAAACTCTGGCTCTCCCGGAGCCCCGAACAAAACTCTACCCCCACGACAATCAATACGGGCGTGGTGTCTACTCAGCCAGTCCATACCTAATACAATGTCGTAGTTCGGTAATGGCATGACTAGTAGACTCACCTCCAACTCTCGGCCTCCCAAAATGACACTCCGCCCTCTGCAAATATCACTCACGAGGATGACCCCACCCCCGGTCGTGATCTTGCAGGTCCTAGGCAATGGTTTCGAAATCAAACTGTGTCTAATAGCATATGATACAGACACAAAGCTGTGGGAAGCCCCGGAATGAAAGAGTGTAAATGCTGGAAGGGAGTCGAGAAGAACCGAACCTGCTATCAGCTCTCCGATGACCTCAGCATCCTCAGTTGCCATGGCGAAAGCTCGCCCCTGCTGTCCACCCCGTGCCTGCTGCTGGTGCTACTGGAACCTCTGCTGCTGGGTCTGCAGGGCTGGTCCCCTCTGCTGGCCTGCTGGAGCCTTGGCTGTCCCAGCTCCTCCTGGTATCGGACGCACCGACGCAACTGGACACTCTCGCATCTGCTGGTTTGCTGATCCACACATCAAGCATCTGCCGAGTCTCTTCCTGCACTCGTCCCACTTGTGCCCAGGCTTCTTGCAGAAAGTACAACTAATAGCCTGCTATCTGGATGCCTGCTGCCCCCTCTGATGCTGGTGCTGTACCTGCTGGAAAGGTGCACGGCCCTGCTGCTGAAACTGCTGCACTGGCCTCTGATGCTGAAACTGCTGCTAGAAATGAGGCCTCTTGGCCTGTCCCTGACTGCTACTGCCTGACTGAAAATTGCGACCTCTCTTCTGCCTCAGTCCCAGGTCGTCCTCTGCCGCCATGGCCCCAGAATAAATCTCAGCAAAAGTAGCATTCCGGTCGCTCTTGGTCAGCGACCGAATCTCCCTAGTCAAACCTCGACGAAACTTCCTCGCCTTGGTCTTCTCCGTCAGATCACCAATAAACCGGGCCAGTCGGCAGAATTCCCGGGCATACTCAGCTACAGTCTGGTTCCCCTGAACCAGAGCCTCGAACTGCGCCTCGATCCCATCCAAGGCTACATCGGAAAAGAACTGCTCCTTGAACAGCTCCTTGAACCGGGCCCAAGTCTGGCCCTCCACTCCTACTCTGGGATCAGTCTGGTACCATGCACGGGCCAAATCCTGCATTTGGCTGTACGCTGCCTCAATGTGAGGCCGATCTGGTATCTCTGCCAGTCGAAAGATCTCCTCTATGTGCTCAATCCAATCATCGGCATAGTGAATGCCCTCCGTGCCCAAGAACTCCCGAGGGTGCATCTTTTGGAAGTCCTGAATATCCTTCTCCCTCCGACGGGGCTGCTGCTGAGTCCCCTGACCTGTCACCATCTCAATTGTCGTACGTACCAGCTGGTGTGCCTCATCAATCCCCTGCCAGAAATCTGCAGTCTGCCTCTGACTCTGCTGGTGCGAGGACTCCAGAATCCTCTCCACGAAGGAGAAGAGATGGACAGCATCTACCATCCCCGCAGGCGGAGGCTGCTGCGTGGGAAGGATCTCTGGAATCACAACTGGCCTCCCGACTGCTGGAGGTGCTCCTCCAAAAGTGGCAGAAACTTCCACTCCTGAGGGCTGCACTGTCCCTGTGGCACCGTGAGCTGGCTGCTGGACACGAGAGGTGGCAGACCCCTCTCCAACCTCTCCCGTCACGAGGCGATGCGATCGCGTCTCAACCATCCTGGAGACACAGATCAAACAAGAAGCAATTACTGAGAATGAGTCGAATAATCAAAGGAGGATAGTTTAAAATTCTAAGGAAGACAATAAGCAGCAAAATAGATATACGGAATCTGATAAGGAGTTTTCCTAGTGTAATTGAGTACCTTCAAAAAAAAATATATGCTAATTTCTACTGCAGGCTTGTAGCCTCCCTTCCCGAAAATTTTCAAAATATTTATTTGATTTAAAATGGTGATTTTTAGATTTTCTATAAATAATTATTTAGTTAATTGTTACGGTAGATGATTTTAGCCATGGTGGAGTTTTGGAGTACAAAACGACAAGGAATTGTGGCACGGGAGAGATAGCAGTGTGCCTTGACTAGTGTACTAGCCATGCCCGGGGAGACCTTGCCATAGGGACATCCTAACTAGGAAAACCAGGCCAAGTTGCGACGTAACTCTTACCGAAAGTTTATTTATTTATATTATGGAGTTTTAGGAAAATCGGTTAAACCATTTTAGCCCGGACTGGACTCGAATTGAGCCCAAGCCCATGTAGTCATGCGACTTGTCCAATGACATTCGTGTTGATGGAATTTGATATGAGGGTGATGCAATTCATTTTAAGGATTTAATGAATATCTTCTAGTATTCGTAATTAAATATTATAAATATTATTCTTAGTGATATTCGGTGACTTTTGCATAAGATAGATCTTCGTACATTTAGGGATTATTAGACTGCGCATAATGGGATATATACACCATTATTGTTTTATCGAAATTCGTTATACTTATTATTATTTTATTGAGATTATTATATATATGATATTATTTTATTGTTACGGGTTATATTATTCTTGTCTACTAAATATTATTATATATAGTCATATAAATACATGTAGTGATAGATTATATAGATAAATATATGTATAGTGATATGTTATATAGAAACATATATAGTGATATATGTGCGTATAAATACATGAGTATATGTATGAACGTATAAATGTATATAGAAATACGTATATGGTATATATATATATAATTGTATATATGTGATTGTATATATATAAATATATTATATAAGTAATTGTAGTTATATATAAATATATATATAATAGTGTATGTGTGTGAATATATAAGTATACAAACGAATACGTGTATACATATACGTGTCTGTATATGTATACGTATATATATATAGAGATAATATATACATATAAGTATATATATACATATAGGATATATATTGAATAAAAAAAAAGAATATAGAAAAAGAGAAGACCCAGCCCGGCCATCCCAGGCCGAGCCCACCCAACAGTCGGCCTGCCCATAAAACCATCCTACCCGAAATGGCCAACCCGAACAACTTTTTCCCCGCACAGGAAGCCCATCCTGAGAGTAACTATATATCATTGTATAAAAAGAATCGGGAGATGAGGAAGAAAACTGTTCGAAAACCCTAACCCTCGGCACAAACTCCAACGCCGCCAACCCGACCTCAGGCCTGGGCGCAGCCCCGCGCGTGCGCGCGCCGCCGAGGGGGCGCCGCCGGCCGGCCGGAGAAGCAAAACCGCGCCGGAAACAGAGTCCGTTCACAGCAGCAAGTTGCTGCGGAGATGCCTGTTTGCAGCCGGATTCCCGACACCACGGGTCACCGTTCGTCGAACCAATCATACAGGTAAAACCCCAATCTAACCCTCTTGGATATCCGTCAATTATTTTGGGTAGAAGTGAAATAGATTTGATAGGAAATCGACTCAAAGTCGAGGCAAATTCTGTCCCGAAACAGAACCAATAGCAGTCCAATCATCCGAGTTTGACGATCGATCCCGATCGATCCAATACAATATTTGAAAAACTTTTTGAAGACAATTATAGATAACCTGTAGGACTTCACGACCCTTTTTGTGGATTCGAAAAATCATTGACTACGCGTCGAGAAATCGAATTCCAAAGTTTCCCAAAAACCTGTTTTCAAAACTTAGAAATTCATCCACACGACGTCCGTTCCGCCAATCCGAACGACGTGGTCGCGCACCGAAGATATCGAAAGCTGCGTAACAGCTTCGTGGTCGTGTGGGCTTTGACGGAATTCAAATTGGTCGCGTGTGCGCGACGAATTTGATGCGTATCCGTCAAAATTTACCGTATCGTGCACTTTGCAAATTCTCCAATTACTTTGTGCACGCTTGTCAGATCGAGACAAAACTTGTGCCAACAGAACCGTATCGTTTTTCTGGTCCTGTATGTCAAGTTTGGTTCAATTCTGATACAGTTGAATCCGACGTCGTTTTGCGGGCCCCACGGTCCCACTCAACGGGCGATTTTGTGCACGGCCCACCGGAATCCAACTCTGGACATACGGTTGGGTTCGTATCAGAAAACTGGATCCGTAGACATGTAGTTTGACGACTTTAGAGACCCTTCACTCTGGCACGCTTTTCGGTGCAAAGCGGCTCCAACGGCAGACATCGTTTTTGCCCAAAATTACCGTTTTGCCCATGTGTCCAGAATTGGACTTAAGGACAAGCAATCCTAGCTAATTTGACTATTCTGAGAACGTTGATAATATTTATTTCAGCATCCGGAGACTTTTACATGTGTTGACTGATTGTGGCTCATTGAGTGGTATGGTATTTTGGTTTCTCCAGCTAAGGACCTCAGGCAAGTGCACTTTCTGATTGCTTTTCGATTCATAGTAGTCTTTCCATTTCATGTCTATATATATCTTGCTGCTTGTTGACACGCTCGTCACACGGAGTTTGTCGGGAGGGGAAATATCTTAGTACACATGTGGACTACCCAGAAATATCCTATTATGTCTAATCTTGAATGCTAGCCGCTGCGCACGACACGTGCAGTGTACCTTATTTACCCCCCTAGCCGTCCATATGTTGAAACAGATATTTCACACTACCTAGATGTCTTTTATTAGTTTTTCCTTGTCTACTTCTCTATCGTGCTATGTCATCAGTTTCTTACCAGCTTTCATATTCCATATGCTATTTCCATGTCTTGTTAATTCTATTGTGTTTTGCATTGCCGTCGATTTGTGTACTTGTTCCAATCCTGACTGGACAACCAACATTTTTCAGGTTTAGCCGCTATCACTCTTAGCACTGGGGAAGACTTGGGTATGCTGAACACCACCTAGAAGTAGATAGCTATTGTATCATTTCAATAATTATAAAACTGTGTATTTTTCCTTTAAATATGAATGTTGTAACTCTTGTAATAAATTAGAAATGTGAATGAGCAGCAATTGTGATATTTGAGCATTTATTTCTTGCGGGCTTGACAGCGTTCTACCGCCGACTCTGCGGCGTAGGCTGGCTTGGACACGTCTCGTATCCGAAAAGCGGGTGCGGGTCGTGACAAGTTTTTGTGGTGGCCTATGCAGGTCAGTTTTCGTAAATCATGCGAACTCGTGATGGTACGTTAGTCGTACTATTGCGAGCCTACGACCAAGAAATGCTCATTCACAAATAGAATTAAAATAATTTAGGAGAATAACTAGGACTAGGAGTCCCTTGTTCAAATTGACCGTTGGGTAGTTAAGGTTATTAGATAGGCCATACAATTTAGATAATTTGCTAGAACTCTATAGGCACACTGAGACTTGTGATATGACATTATGATCCAATATGGATCCACTATTCACTTGTTAGTTAGACTTGCCCAGAATTAAGGCGTTAATTTTGATAAACTGTTTAAATTTTCTTTTGCTATATTAGATATAAATCTTGTATCATAAATTAGAATTGCATATTTTAAACTCTATGTTGCTGTAAGGAATTGATCAATAATTCGTGATTCTGTTATTCGTATGCGAATCTCGAGGTAGATTGACTTGAGATTTTCCCTCAACCCTATAAATACATATGAAATAAATACTAGGATGTTTGTATCTCTTTTGTCTTTAATTATTTCCTCCATGGTTAAATCTTTTTATTTTAAGTGTTGTGACTGATAGGACAAACACCTACGCTCTATTTTTTTAAATAGTTTGAACTCTAGCAGCCCCTTCAAGTCCTTAGGAATATTAGCTAACCCATAAAGTTTAGACAGCAGCGTACTGTCGTTAATTATTTGAGAGTGGAGAATGTGGGTTCACTGCAGCCAGCAGCGCACTGGCGAGGCACAACCCATAGAAATGAAACCATTGTGAGGATCATAGGTTATAGAACATTGCTAAAACTATGTTGTAGTTGACCAAGACTTTAGGGATAGTAAGATTGTAGGAAGACTGTATAAGCAAGAACACCAGATAAGGTTTTGATTCTCTCAAAACTCGAACCACTCGTGCCTCCTTCAAAATCTCGCGTACTTGTATTTCGACACTCTCGACCAACGCTGCTATTACAGCCTAGTTTTTGCAAGCTTACTCTTTTGTCGAGCTTGATTCAAGACATATGTTTAATGGGGACGCCCGCTAACATATTGTCTAATCAAAATCATTGTATTACGGTCTGATCAGCCATGATACATTTGGTTCGCTTTCTTCTAATTACCCTACGTGGATTGAGATGTAGATGCCCCTAGGATCTCATCCGTGACTACTTTGATAATTCCACTTGAAATTAAACGTTCGCCCTTGAATCATGTAATTGTGTTCAGTGACATCTCTCTTGAACTCTTTATTATTTTAAGTGTCTAAAATAGTACATCCCAGAATATCTCAAATCTAATACAGTAATCCAGAATAGAAAGACAGTCCTAGTCTAAAGGAGTGTCATCTATAGCTAGTGGCTCCTGCTGCTGGTCCAAGTCCAGGCACTCGTCTAGTGTAGCACCGTAGTAAGTAGGGCAGAACGCCTCAGCCTCGTCCTCTGTAATATTTCAACAGGTCCAGTCAGGACAGAAGCAAGCACAGTACATCTCAACAAGTCATAGCAGATCAGGATATATAATCATGCTTATAGAGTAAAATGCAAGAAACTGAAGAAATATGGTAAACAGGAAAGACTGTAAATAAATAGCTACAGTATATAGAGAACTAGCAGTGTCTAGTGATTCAGAGCACAAGATGGTTATGTAAACGGCACGATGTTGTACACGAGTAATCTACAGAGGTTGTACACGAGTAATCTACTGGATTGATTACATAACCACTTCTACTCTTCCTCCCCAATCAATACACAAGGATCCAGCTATTATATGTTATTGCACACGAAGTATAGTCGCACACGAGATCATGTGAGCACATGAGTATACACGATTTCACACGATTTATACACGAAAGCCACGAACACAAGGAGTACACGATGCTCATGATAAAGTACACGAACACGAATACCCGATGTATCCGCTAAGGGGATAACATCGCAGAACAAGATCCATATAGTACTAATCCGTGTTTCCGACGTGTCAGCATCATGTATAGTAATCTAAAGCAGGAAATATACTCCTAATGCAGGATATGAAATGATCAGAGAATGTACTCGCCTGTAACCGATGAATCTGAGAGAATATAGACTGTCCGAGGAGTCAATTTAGACCAAAGTCAACTCTTGGTCAACTCTGGTCAACCCTAGAAGTCAAACTAGGTCAACCAAGTCTAATCTAGGTCAAACTAGTTTAATCTAGGTCTAGCAAGACTATTCTAGGTTTTCTAGGCTAATCTAGGCAATACCATGTCAAGCCTACCAATACACACATTGGTATATTGATTAAAATCTATTATAGAGTATATAGCCTATAGCCTCCATACCCTATTACCCGTACCCTATGTTCACACTATAACATAACACACAATATCCCAATATCATGACACCATATATATAATATATATATTAAAATACATATACACATATAAAGGGAAGCTTGTATATATATATATAACAAGGCTTATATATATATACACATAGTGAGTGAGGGAAAAACTCATGAGAACCTGTGTATGTGTGTGTGTGTTAGGCAGTGTAGGCAGGAGGGTGTGTGTGGGTGAGCCATTTGTGTACATGACAGTGTACAAGTACTAGAATAACAGGGAAACAGTGAGGGAAGAAATTCAGTTCTACAATACAAAACAATACCCTTCACCCTTCCCCAGGTTGTAAGCAATCAATTTCAGGTTATAATAATGAATCACACAGTTTACAGTTGATAGGAAGACATCCCAGGTTTATACATTAACAGTTTAAAAATAATCAATACACAACCATTCTCAACAATCAAACATCAATATGAAATGGAAGGCAAAAATCTGGAACTCAGTTTTTATTGACAATGAAAGAAAGGAAATCAATGAGCAGTGACATTCCAGGTTAATTATTTTCATTTTAGTTTTAAGGGAGCAACAGTAAACACATTGAATTCTCAAAATTAGAACTTAAACTCAGGTTTAACACACATGACTTTTAGTTTACAAGAATTCAGATAACACAAAAAAAACAGTTCAACAATACTAATTAACCCAACTTCATTTCCAGTTTAGTCACCCATAGTCAAGTATAGATAGTTAAGGAACCTGGGAACAACTTGGGTTTTAAAAAGAACAATATAATGGAAAGGGGGAATCAGTCCAAAAGCTCACAGGCTCAGATTTCTGTCAAAATAAACAAGGAAGGAAATCAATGTATAGTCTAACAATATAAACCAACAATCTCAGGTTTTAAGGAACTGAACACAACTAAAACCCACACTCAATAAACCAGTTAACAGCCTATACAAACATTATCTCAGGTTTTCAAATTCAATGGAGGAAAAAGACACAAGTATTTGACAGTACAATTATAAGGAACAACAGTAAAGATAGGGAAGGAAATCAGTTTAATAGCATCATGAACTCACACTATGTAAATCCTATTCTCAGGTAATGGACATGAATGTAAAGGAAATCAAATTTCTAGGTTATAGGTTTTTATTTTAGTCTAGTTATATGAACTCATTCTCAGGTTTTAGCCATTTCGAAATGAACTCAAAAGCCAAAATCTCTTACTCACTACCAAAATCCTATAATTGAGTTTAGAAACTTAGTTAACATAATATGCAACATGTAGGATCCTAAAATCAATTGAAAAACATATCACAAGAGAATTAAAATGGTTAGGAAAAACTGGAATTCAAAGTATCAGAACATGTATCAGACTTGCATTGTTCTTCCAATAATTCGAGCCAAAACATAATCTAAAACCTAAAAAATTATGTAACATGGTGTAACTGGGTTTAAACTTCACATTTAGGATCTAAACATTCATTAAACATAAATTAAAATCATTCAAAATCGATTTAATAACAGAAAAGACACACTGCACACGCACGCACACAGTACACGCACGGTGCACACAAAAATACGTGTCCGACATGACACGAGGACTCGTAAAACTTTGCGAGCCTCGTGTCAGTCACTGAACCTATCACCATGCCAAAAATCTCGTGTCGAAGTCGTGTGTCCAGCGTGCAGTAGCCCCCGAGTAGCAGGGGAGCTACAGTGCCCCGCGCGCGCACCCGCACTCGCGTGTCCCGTGTTCCCCATGACTCTACATGACACGCAATACACCACACGACATTGGGAAACCCTAAACGACACCTAGGACTAACTTCCTATTCAAATGGATTTCAAAATCTCATACGAAATGCCCATTGGGGCATTTCATCAAACACCAAGTAATATGTACTGATACGTGTCCAGAACGGACACGAAACGACACAAAAATTTAGGAAACCCTATTCCTATAGTTAGGCTAGGGTTAGGGCAACCTAGAAATGAATTTTACCAGATTTTAGGAGCAATAGATAGGATTATACCTCAATGTGCACAAGCTCCCAAAAAAACCTCAAAGGAATGATTCCTCAAACCACCCAAAGTCCTTCAAATTGATTCCTTCCTGTCAAAATTTATTTCAAACAGCAAGAACAAGGGATTTAGGTTCTATTGCAATTTATTTGAAGGAATTTGGAGAAGAAATGGATTTTCTAGGGATTTACAAAGATGGGGACTCACCTCTTCCAAATGGCAAAGTTTTCTAAAGAGGCAACCCTAGTTTTGAGAGCATATAAATAGGGAAGGGGCTGACCATAGAGGCTAATCAGAATTTCTAGGGTTAGGGCTTGGTTCAATGGGTGTGGGCTATGGGCCATTAAGCCTATTAGTCATAAAATGACTTGTGACTTCACAAGCCATTTCCATATCAACTAACTCCTAATTTCACCAAATTAAACCCAATGAGTTCATCCTCATGAACTTAAGTCAACCTAGGTTCTCAATCCTAATCTCTTAGTCAAGACCTAGGTTAGCCACTAGGTTAGTCTACAAGGTCAACTTAAGTCAAAGTCTCTATAGGGTCAAAATCAATTCTACTAAAAATCACAAAAAATCACTAAAATCATATTAAATATATTAAACCCAAATAATTAATAATAATTCCAATTAATTTACAAATTTTTAAAAATGACCAAAATACCCTCAAGCTAGAAAAGTGGTAGTGACACATATTGTCTATCAGAACCGGTGCATGATGGTCTGATCAACCAAGTGCACTTTGGTTCGCCTTTATTTATCGTTCTATGTGGATGGGGACAGCTAAACTTGTCCTCTAGAGTCCCATCTGCGACTGCCTTGGCAAATCCTTTTGAATTTTTTTCGGTCGTCCTTGAACCACGTATTCGTATTCGATAACGCCTCCTTCGAACTCTATATTGCTTCGCCCTCACCTATTTTAGGAGGACAAAAGTGTCATACTAGAACTTCCTCTAACCTTCCCATCGGCTATGACCATTCTCACTCGATGTTGCTATATCTTCATCCCAAGCTACTCGGCCCTATCAAGACTCTCTAATTGCTTGAGTTAAGTGAATCTATTTTGTTCTCTTAATCATGACCCTCATTCATTACCCGTGACCATACCGTATTATTTTTCTATGATATAAATCATAAATTCTTACGGCATGATTTGTTATAGATTGTTTTCCATCGATACCCCCTTGTGTCTTCTCACCCCCCTACGAATTCTTAATTTCGAGGACGAAATTCTTTTAAGTTGGGTAGGATGTAAAACCCCTAAATTTCTACTATATTTTTTATCGATTTTGGTACAGATTTAAATTTTTTTGTATTGTACGTCGTGTAGTCGTATTGTATGTTGTGCGCAAACGACGTATTTCGTAATTGCTCGTCGAGTACGAATATTGACGAGCGTACATATTTTTAGAAAAATATTTTAATTTTAATTTTTATAGTTCAAAATAATTTATATAATAAATACTTTGCTATCATACAAGAATTGCTATTTTGTTCTTTTCATTTTAAAAGGACCTTCAACTACTAATAATAAATAATATTTTTATACTAAAAAAATATATTATGTACATGTTATTTGTGCATACATATATCATAATTATTTATTACCTTATTTTTAAATAAATAGTGTAATTTTCAAAATTATTATTATTAGCATTTTTGGAAAACATATTTTCGAAATATTTGTGACGATTTAAATTTTAATTTGATTTCCATGGATACATTAAATAGTAAACTAATATCTATGTTTGAAATTGATTTGATTTTTTTAAACTAAAAGGATTTAATTAGATCTAATTGGATTTTGTATTTGGATTTGGATTTGAATTAAATAGATTGAATTATCTAATTTGGGTTTTAAATCTTTTCCTAATTATATCCAATTGGGAATTCCCACATCCTATAAATAGGCAGGTACTTCTCCAATATTTTCTCCACAAAATTCCTCCACAAATTTCACCACAAACGTGCAGTGCATCGTGTCCGTGTCCCCTACCCCATCCACTATTTATCTTCTTGTACAAGTACATAAATTTCCCGCGTCCGACAACCCCAGACGCCAACCCATCCCGTGTCTCGCAGGACACTTCTCCCAGCCCCTCCTCTATTGTGTCGTACACTCCTAACACGACAAAAACTAACCCGACACACACCCAATCCTAGTCTACATCCGCCATGCCGCTGCCTCTGCCACAGCCCCTCGACCAGCCATCGACATCCGTCCCACCAGAACACAGTAGCAGCACCACCACGCCATGGCCTCAACTGCAACCACCACCCCTAGCCGTGGTCCTCCACCGACCATCGCCACCATCGTGTAGGAAAAACCAGCCACTGCCTCCAGAATCATCCCTCCGACCCCCGATGCAGTAACCCGACACCACGACCTCCACCACCACTGCCTCAGCCAACTGCCACCACGGCCATCTCCATCACCAACAAAACCACCATCATCATCACCCCCACCACGGCCACCGGCCGGAGGCCAACCGTTTTCCCCAAAACCACCATCGAGCAAAAAGGAAAAAAAGAGAAGAACCCTAACCCTCACCTGAGCTCCTCCGTCGCTGTCGTCCTGTCCTTCTCGCCTTCGCTCCTGGCCGAGCCACCGCCCTCGTCAATGCCACTCCGGCGCCGATGGCCACCCACCAGTGAGCCTCTCCCCATCTCCCGACCTCTTCTCCCCCAGCTCCGTCCAGCGCCATAGCCAGTCCTGCCGAAACACTCGCCCGCGTCGACCACCACTTCCGCCGTGCCCACCACCGGAAACCCCCTTCCTCTTCCGTTCCTCCTCTCGCCGGATCTCCCGAACTCTGTCGTCGCTGAAACCCACATCATCCGCCGTGCCCAGTCGAACCCTCATCTCCCGTCGAGCGCCGCCCGACTCCGGCGTCGCCCGCCTCCACCTCTTCGCGCGCGTGATGCCGCGCATCCCTCCGTCGGCCAACTTCTTCCTCTCCGCCTACTCCTTCGGCCCTCACTCATCTCCTCCGCCCTCATTTCTCTCTCCGCCGCCCGAACTCCGTCCCGACCGCCTCACTCTCTCGATCCTCTCCCCTTCTTTTCTAATAAGGAGCAGCAGCCTTTGGGTTGTTATATTTTTTGGTTTTGTGTTTTTATTGCATTATATTTATATTATTATTATTATTACTATTATTATTGTTATCATTATCATTATCATTAGCATTATTATTATCAGTATTATTATTTTATTATTATTATTATTATTATTATTATTATTATTATTATTATTATTATTAATGTGATACTGTTATTATTATCATTATTTGACAATATATAGGATTAATAATATTATTATTAGATGTTTTATTAACAAATTGCTTATTATGATTATTACTATGTAAATAGTTATACAATATTTTTGTACTTAGACCTTACATGTAATTTCAAAAGGAGTTCAAAGGCCCTCAAATATTATTATATCATTTGTCTAATTTTAAAATATAGTCTTAACCAAAATTATGTTGACAAAATTAGTTTTTGGCACTAAAAGGTTTTTATATTTTTTTATGTAATTATCTAAAATATATAGTTTGTCCTAAATATCTTTTTTGAATTCTAATGTATTTTGACTAATAAAGATATAGGTTCCTATCTACAAATTTATTTTGACTTAAAGTTTTTGCAAAGTAATTTTATGTTTTTTATCTAAAACAAAAACTATTTTGACTAATAAATTATATTTCAAATATTATAAATATTTTCTAAAATCATATATATATATTATTCATCCAAATTTCTATCGATCATCCTCATGTCCATGACTCAGCCCATCTTTCCTATTTCTTTACCAATTCTATACCTCCTCCTATCAAACCTAACTAATTTGACCGTCCTGGACCTAATGGAACTGACCGTGCCGACATCAGAGGTCACCTTGCATAGTAGTTGCACCAAAGTCACAGTTTGTGCCACATTGATCATTGCAGCACACCAGGCGTACTACTAGGCAAGACACCTTGCCATTTGCTGTTTAATTATTTTAGCTCATATTTTATGTATGTTCATTATTTTTTTATGCAAAATAAACTGTGATACATGGCATAACCTGTTAGAAATTACTGTTCAGTTTCTTGCTATGTATTATTTTCTTACACATTAAACTTAGAGTTAAGGGACCACCCTTTGTGTGTTGCATTCATAGGCCTTTGACACGTTTATACCACGTTGTTGTATGTCACATATAGGACTCGGACATGCGTGATTAGCTGGCCACCAGTACGTATAAGCCGTGCGTTAGGAAATAACTGCTAATAGAATTGCATGCTAGAAGACTTAGCAGTTATGAGTTGGCATTGGACGGGAAGAACATGATTGGAAGTTGACTACCACCCTATCTATTGTAGACTCACTCGCTACTGAGGAACGATAGGTAGACTATATGCTATAGACTCGCTCAGAACTGAGGAATAGTATATGGTGTTGTGACTCGCTACTGAGGTACTACATTGGTATTGACCGGGTAGTCATGCGACCATGAATTGTTCTTAACTACATTCACTTAGAACGGTTAGGCTATCTTTATCCGTTAGGTACGAGTACTTTTGGGTTGGGTACTTGTATCTGATCGTGGCTTGGAACAATAACTTGTCGCAGATTAGTTCGTCACATCTTGTCCTTGTTTGATTGTAGGTATGACTTACTACTTCGATGAGAAGGTATTGAACCTTGTTGGGGTCCGGATACCATATTAGATTTTTAGCATGGAAAGATACGTCACCGTGAATTAGTTTACCATCTCATGTCCTTGTTTGGTTGGGGGGATGGTACGCTCGTTCAATAGGTGTGTATTGGACCATGTTATAAATCCAATTGACTTATTTATTTGAGCAATATTTATTCAGTTTATATGGCATGATATTATGTATCTTGTTACGTCCCTCTGAGGACCTGGTTCTCTCTCTAAGTGTGTGATATTGTCTTTCGTAGGTGTTCTAGCTTTAGCCGTGACCATTGCTATTTCTTCGAGGATGATTGCACTTGGATCGTCTTTGCTTCGCTCGCCAAAATTATTTCTTTTTTCATGTATTTTCCTTTACTTGTTGGTAGTGGATTTGTCTCCGCCCAACATATTGTATCAAGACTATTCATTATTATTATATGACATCTTTTATTATTTATTTTGTGTGGATGAGATTAGTTATGGTTCTACTGTATTTTACAGCTTATGTATTCATACGAGAATTCCATATATTGGAGTATACTTCGTATGAATACAGCTGGCATGTCTACATTCCTAATCCTATGTATTTTGGGACTGGGGTGTTACACCTCGCGCTTCTGGAGATGTTTAACACCCAGACCGGGACTTTTTTCACCCCGGTGGGGGAGCTGGGACTCGCACTTCATGAAATGTATAAAGTGTCAAAGCTCCCTTGGGGATCAGAACCTTATGAGGAATACTTCCCGACCAACGAGGAGTTCCAAGTCCTGGAGGACAAAGCCGAGGAGATGATGGCCGTCTTCAAGGAAGTGGCGAGTCATCATTATTATATGCAGAAGAGGGATAAGGGCGGGTCACAGCCTCATGTGACTGCTTGGAAAGATTATGTCTTTAAGCAAGACAAGGAGGATCCCTCTCAGTTTACCACTCCGTCAGCGCTTTCCAGTAGCGTGGTGCTCTCCGAAATGAACATGTTAAGTGAGAAGAATCCCCGGAAAAATGAGGACCGGCAGTCGGATGAACGCTCCTATAGCTGTTTCTGGCACCTTACTCATCGGATGTCATCAAAAGCAGTGTTAGCTGCGTATCTGATGATTTAGCTTCGAGATTATGT
The DNA here is from genome assembly GCA_029216955.1 of Iris pallida. Lineage (NCBI taxonomy): Eukaryota > Viridiplantae > Streptophyta > Magnoliopsida > Asparagales > Iridaceae > Iris > Iris pallida. The sequence goes on along the minus strand of JANAVB010016800.1, from coordinate 1,854,835 downwards.
CTTTTCGGGCGGGTCAGGCTCTGTGGAGAGGGTGATCCGGAACCTAATCCTGTTAGCTGTGAAGTTGGTTTTTGGCCGTCGCCTGGCTTTACTCTCCGCAATGGTGTGCAACATGCTGCGAGGTTTACGAGAATTTGTGGGAAATACAGTTCATGAACGAGGTAGGAATGATAACTTCCCCCGTGCCGAACTGCCGTTTCATTATTTGATGGGGTGGTTAATTTTACACCATCCCAATGTGATGAGTCCGGGCTCGGAAGAAGACCACAGGATCGGAGATGTATTCTTCCGTCGTTTCCACCAGAGGAGCTGGTTGCATGCTGGTGTTCCTATTTACAAGAAAGTTTTATCCCACCTTCAGGGGTGGGAGATCACCAAATTTGGTCCTGTCTTTTCGGGTTTTGAGGCCAACGAAGACTTAATGGATTCGGGTGAAGATGCCACCACTCTGTCTCCATGGGGATTCCGCTAGTTGCAAAGTATCCGGCCGCCCCATCTGGTGTACCAGAATAGAAACCAGTGTTACCTGGAACTGTATTTGTCGAGCCATTTTGCACGACAATTCGTCTATGCTCAGTCGATGTTGGATAACCCCAGTATTAACCTGGAGTATACTAGAAGTTTGCTGGATGGTGCACGAGCTTGGCATTACTACAATGCCGGATGTACAAGAGCTCGCTTTACGCTGCCCGTCCAGAATCTGCGGCCGCTGATTCTTTTCTCGGCCGCCAAATTTTACTGCGTTATGAATGGCGTGCCCCTCGGATATGATAGGGAGACCAGTCTCATTGCCGGCACCCAGTTAGCGGTGACCGGGAACATATTGGCGAAGGCTCGATCGTACCATCCGCCAGAGGTGGGTTCTCGAGGTACTCCTGCCGTATCCACGGGGGGTCAGGCAGAGCCCTCAGTCAATCAACCGAAAAGTCGTATTGATACCGAGGCTGGCTCTTCTGCACCAAAGAGGCAGAAGAAGGCATTGTCACCGACAGTATCATCGGACTCAGCACCTGCGGAGGTAAGGATGTCCCATATAGTCTAGTTAGGTTCAACATCTCTTGACCTATGCTTTCTTTTTGTAGGATCCGATAAAAAGGAGACTCCGTACTCCAAAATCTGGTGGCAGCAGACCAAAGGATGTGGCGGGCTCATCGGAAGAGCGTATTCCATCGATTATGATGTCTCCCGTGGAGGAGAACCCAGACGATGTCGTTGTTGTGGAGATTCCAGTATCTCCAGATTATGTTGGAAGGGAAACTGAGGTTGAAGCAGTTCCCGGAATGGTGCAAGCCGCCGTAGGGGCCTTGGACGTTGAGGGTCCAACAGATATGGGGCTTCCAGATGAAGAAGTGGAGTGGAGTTCGTCGTCTTCAGATGACGTTCCTCCAGAGATGCGTGAGTCTGTTGCGGGGGCAAGAGACATAATTGAAACAGAGGAGAGGGTTGATTTCCTTCCTTGTCATGATGAGGGGAGGTCGGCTATAGCGTTGCCGAGCCCTACCCCAGACTCTGCAGCGGAGGCTGAGGTGGCTGTCGACCGGAAGGTAGCGGCAGATTCTATCCCTGCGGAGGGGTTTGATGGTAAAAACGAGACTCGTCCACCGATCCTGACTCTAAGGGAGCCGTATCGAGAAACAAGTGCTGATCTTGTTGCTCTGCCGGAGGGAGGATGTCCCGTACGGCCTGCTGATAGTGTGTTGGGGACGGATGAGGTAGCCCCTGACATCGGTGGTCCCTCCGAGCTTGAAAAGGGTAAGGGTTTGCTGGAACCCTCTGTTGCTCCTTCTACTTGAGGTTTGAGGTTGATGCCAAGATTCGCCTCCTTGAAGACCAGCGGGCCCAACTCTTATTGAGCGAGTCCAGGCTGAACATGTAGCATCTAAGGAGGAGGAAGCAGCTTTCACCCGCCGGGCTCTTACCCTGGCTCAGCAGCGACAACAGTTGGACGAGAAGCATGAGGATGTCACTTCTCCTGAGGCCATAGAAACGATGCATCAAGAAGTCGAACGCTGGATCCTGGCGACCGTAGAGACTCAGACGACAGACTTGAGGCATCGGATTAAAGAGCTTTCAGCCAACCCCGGGGATGTTTAGGGATTGTAATATATTTTTTGTGTAATTTGCAACTCTGGCTGGGGGTGTAATCCTTTACTTTTGAATAAAGAATACAGAGTTTTTTTGTGGTGTGTTCATTTTTGCTGTCATGAACTTGATAATTTGTATGGACCTATTATCTTTTGCACATGTTAGTTTTTAGGTACAGATAATAAGTTCGAGAGAACCGACATGCTTACTCAGAGGTGATGTGGACGTGGTAAATATGGGGTTCAAATGATAGAATCTTCCTACTCAGAGGTGTTATAGACGTGGTAGGAATGACTCTAGGGGATACGCGGAACTACTCAGAGGTAATATGGACGTGGAAGTTCTGCGATCAATGTACGGTAACGCGGGGGTTATCTGTACGGGATGTTTACTCAGAGATAATGTGGACGTGGTAAACATGATGGGTAGCATAGTCTCACGGAGCGTAAGATTCTACTTTGTAGGGTGTAGGGGAACAACTCAGAGGTAATATGGACATGGTTGTCCTTCTACTGGAGGATAGAATGCCACAGAACAGCTGGGTTCCGGAAGCGTAAGATTTTATGGAAGGGAATTGTACGTGAGCCCTGATGATTGAGTCCACAGACTCCCTTGTTGGGTGAAGATAGAAGTACATGTCTGAAGGATGTCAAGTATAGTACTTCTTTAGGAACTTACAATTGATGGGCATCATGAACAAGTCCCCATTGGGTTTGGCGAGGCGGTAAGCACCATTTGAGTATACCGTCTCTATGATGAAAGGTCCCTCCCACTTGGGCTCGAAATTTCTTGGTATCTTGTGAGTCAACACCATCGGCCTCCTGACTGCCAGAACCAGGTCGCCTACTTGGAAAGTCCTCTGCTTGACCTTCTTCTTGAAAGCCTGTGATATACAGGCTTGATAGAGTTCGATGCGTTGTTGAGCTAGGAGACGTTTTTCGTCAAGTACCTCCAATTCTCGCAGACGACGACGTTGATTGTCTTCTTCTGTGAGTTAATTTGTGATTGCTACACGGAGTGATGGTATTTGGATCTCGAGAGGCACTACCGCTTCGCTCCCGTAGACCAGGAAGAATGGTGTGTTGCCCGTCGGGGTCCGTTCCTTGTGCGGTAGGCCCAAAGGCATTCGCCGAGCTTTTCGTCCCAGTCGCATTTGTTGGATGACACGACCTTTTTGAGTAGCTTGACGATAGTCTTGTTAAACGCCTTGGCCAATCCATTTGCTGCCAGATTGTAGGCGGTTGATGCCATGTTTTGAATGCGATTCTTGTCACAGAATCTGCTAAAAACATGGCTGATGAACTGAGGACCGTTATCGTGGATAATCCTTCGAGGTACCCCAAAATGGTAGAAGACTTCTGCCCATTTGGAGAAGTAGTCGGTGATGGCT